>NQII01000882.1:0-80664 GCA_002778355.1 Clitarchus hookeri | reverse complement strand
GACGTGACGAAAGCGGAATGTCTGTCCTTGTCCGGCCATCCCCCGGCTAGTGACCGGGCGTAAGTGTAAGAATGAGCTGGATGTGAGGTGTTCTTCCCGGCGCTGTCGGTTGAGTGCTCGCGCTGGTGATCTCCGGTGGGGCCCGCTTATTGATGATTGGGTTTGCCCCTGCTGCTATGAAGGCTGCCAACTTAACTCCTTAATGGGGCAGTGAAGCGAATATACAGCCTAGCGCTGCTCAAGTCCATCTCCGCCTCCTCGGGGTCGGGCTGGTGACATGGTGGCCACACCACGGCTAACGGAGTGAGGACGACTGCAGGCGAGTAATGGCCTGTCTGTGCACAGACGAACAGTTACGGCGCGGTTATGTGCTGCCTTCCAGGGGTTGTATATATTCCGCGCCTTGCGGCGAAGACCCGCGAACCGAATTGCACTCCCCAGCTGGGGCCTCGACCTGGCAAGTCGGGGTGGAACCCGGGGCAGCGGAGTCTCTATGAAGGGGCTTACTGGCGTCCTGGAGGGGCTGGGCTGCTCTGGAGGAAAAATCAGTGTGCATGTCTGAAAATTGTGGGTACCCAGGGGATAAGCGTGAAAGCCCCGGCTTCGGCCGTGCTGATCGCGGGTCGGACTCTGGGTGGCATTGGTTGAACCTTCTGCTTGGAAGGAGATCTGGAGGTGGGTACTAGTCTGCAGGGCTGGCCCTGTGTGTCTGTAGAGTCAGTAGCAACTGCCGTGGAACGTAAGCGTGCTGGCTTGCCTCAGGTGCTGGTTTCAAAGGGTTGATGATCACTAACGAAAGGTCGACGGTCTGGTCCGCCTAGTAAGAGGACCCGTTTACGAAGCGGTTTCGCAGAGGGGGGATAGCCCTCGGCCCCATCAAGGTGGCATGTGCAGATTCAACTCTGTATAATGCTGTTGACAGGTGAGGTGGAACCACCGTCGGGTGGAGAACACCCACCCACTACGATTGGAAATGGTGTTATCTCTTTCTATTGGGAGTATTCAACTACTGCCAATTAGGAGCCCTGTTCAAGCTCCAAATAGATATGTTCTGGAACAATGGCCTGGATGGGTGCACCTCCACGTTATGATACCTGACGTGAATATGTCTTGTGACAATCTAAATGCCTGGAAGTCCTGAATCCTGAGGTGCACTCTTAATATTAGAGCTCGGAATGGTGTCTCCTGTTATACCGTTTCGGATCAGGCGCAGGAGGGAGAGCTCTGGAGAACGCAATTGCTGTATTAGATTACAGATAACATGTAAGCTCGAAAGAGTAATGACTGGAGCGAGCTACAGTAAATTTATTGTAAGGTTTGTGCACCTAACGCACTGAATTATTTTTTTGGCTGTGCTGATTAATAAATTGGCCAAAAAAAAAAGATACACCAAGGCATCAGAGAGGAAGTGAGAGGTGCCCAAGAGAGAAAGACAAAATTGGTGCACTCTGACTGTAGAGAGATGGATTGTATGTTAATATTAATTATATAACTGATATATGTAATAGAATATTCAGTAATCGTCTATTGTGGGGGTGTCATTTTATCTACACAGAAGACTGTACAAAAATTTTAAGAAATAGTAATAGAAGGTACACTGTAAAATACACAGTATTACAAACATTTTTGTAGTGTTGTAGTACGTTATGAAAATGCACTTCTTTTATTTAAGACCTGAATCCCTTCACGAACTGGGCAGCGCCTAGGCCGTTGTAACAATACTTTATTATCACGGATACCCAATTTTCACGAAAAAGAGTTCCTGTGGGGTTGTATATCGAAACATTTTAGCCCACTAAGTCCTCGGCGTACTTCGGAAATGAGATGTACATTATCTTTGATCATAGCCATTTTAGCCCACTTAGTCCTCGGCGTACTTCGGAAATGAGATGTGCATATCTTTGATCATAGCGGAACATATCGTGTGCGGTTTCAAAGTTTTGTTTCAACGTTAGAGTAGTCGTCGGAGGGAGTGTGTTATTTTGTTATATGACGTAATAATAATTTGCAGAATAATAACATTTTTACGTTTGCAATTTCACAGAGTTACACGACTGGTAGATGGTTACTTGTCCTCGAGTGCACGGCAGTACTAAATAGTACACGTGGCGGAAGGATATGTGAGAGAGCGTGCACGTACGACCCAGCGCAGCCACAACAAGGCGAGATAGCGGATGTTACGGCACTCACAGCGCCGTCCTCCGGGCCAAGGAAGAAGCACGACGCGTGCGTGCGTGCCGGAGAGAGCGTGTGGTTGTTCCGACCTCCAAGGAGCCTTGGCAGGGCGCCGCCTATCGTGTCAACAACGCCGCATTCCAGAGGTCGCTCCAGCCCGCGAGAGAGAGAGACAGCGAGAGAGAGAGAGAGTGAGTGCCCCGGGGTGGGGGAGCCTTCCTCAGCCGGCTGACTCACAGCCGCGGCAGACCTCGCCCAGCCTGGCGCACACCTCCCGCGCGACGCCGCACTGTTGCCAGACGTACGCACACGTCGTAAACCTGTCGGGTTTCTGGCCATGGCAGGCTCCACGTTTCATAACACGTCAACTCTTTCAAACACACAACAATATACAATTTTAGACATTTCAACAAATAAATTATTTTTGGCTCGGAAGTGTATTGGTATCAGCATAAAGCTATTTCATAGGGCCAATATAAATATGTCTGTGTCAGATGTTTTGGCAGTAGTTATGATACTACGCCCCAGAATACAATATCAACAACGGCCGGGTATTGAGCACGGTTTTGAGCACGGTTCGCCTTGATGGAAGACGAGCAAGTTAACCGCTCAGACACTGCGGCCCCACTGTGTACAATGAAGAACTATAGAATTCACTTTATGTGCAGCGTCCACCATATAGGATCACCATTATTCTTGAACACGCGCAGTTAGAGACTACTATTTTTTTGTGGAGCTCGAACACTACCTAAATAGAAACAGCATTCAAAGAAACGCCGACCTCGGTAAACATTGTGCTTTAACTTTCACATAAATAATGCTGCAAAAATTCAGTTCCGCAGTTATTTCACTTGCGTGGAACAGGGCCCGGCTATCCAATATTTTAATTATAAATGCTTAGTTATTCTGCAAGGTTGAGTGGTTTAACATTAATACTGTAACGTGTTCCTAGTCCGGTCATTCACTCAATGCATGTACAATGTGGTTTTAGACAGCTTCTGATAAATAAGTATTTATTGTTATTTTCACGCAGGAAGTCGTGTCTACTGATCCACTGAACTACGATATACGAGGTTTCCGGTGTCTTGCACGATACGAATAGTTAACCCGCACGAGAATTGTGACAAAGTTAGACAACACTGCGCTGGCCGCGCCTGGAGCCATTCTCGGACGTAAACGAGAACTCGGCCTTGCGGCTACGATTACGATTTCTCCCATTAGCACACATCCAGATCACGTAAGGCGAATCGAGTTTCGCTGAGGTATTCCGACAGGGCCCATCAAGTTCGTGTCGCACGCGAAGTAAACTAAGCTGCCTCGGATCACGGTCGAAGCGCTTACTTGAGAGAGGCACTGCGTATGAGCCCCCAACACGAACATGTTTTACGTGAGCGGGAAGGTATCACTTGCTCCCTATCGAGTTATTGTAAGTGACGCGACAGTTATCCCGGCCCTGAGCTCGCGTTACACAGACGACGGGCTGCGAGGTGGCTCTACCGTGCACCGCAAGTCAGTGGTAGTTCCTGGATGATTCATTGGTCGGAACAACTGGGATGCCGCTATGCACACTTACGCGCACTCGACTCCCAGCTTCAACTGCAGTAGGTGACGTGACGTGACTACAGCATGGGTAAGCATACAGATGTAAAATGACAGTGCGGTTCCTTTGATGTGGGCGTACGCATTCGCAAATTAGCTGGCTTATGGTGCCTTCCCTAGTTGTTACGTGGATCTCATTGTAAGCAGCTGTGTCTATTGTGATTTTTAAAAACTATGGAATGTCTTTTTCCAAGACGGAAACGAAAGTCGTTAATTTGTTGCAAATTTATAATTTTGGTTAATGAAAAATAAACGTGGTCCTTAAAAAATGTCAAAATTCAGTTTTTTTTTTTTTTTAAATTTTTTTATAGCGACAATACTGCCTCTTTTCTGAACAGGTTGTTGAATTAGTCGCCGCTTAAAATTTTGAGTAAACAGAACACACGTAAAGCTTGTTCGTGCTGTTTTCCATCATCGCCGTCGCAATTCTTGCCGGACGTGACCTTGAGGATTTAAAACATTTTTTTTACTAGGGAGACCTCTTATGTCTGGCTCGCTATCGCGTGCTGGGAAAGTTTCCCTGTTCCCTGTTGGATGGAGAGTAAGTAACCAGAGGCGCTGATTGGCGAACGGCATTCCAATATGTTGCTGGCCAGTGCGGCCATTTTGCTGGCGTGTGCACCTGGAGTTCGCGGAACAAGCGGCTGTTTCACCTCTGTTTATTGTCTGTCTCATGTAAGTTGGCGAGATTCTGACAGTTCGACGAAAGTAGCGCCAATGTTTACTTTTCGTTTATGTATCCTTTCGCCATCAGCTGGTGTGTCAAGTGGAGGCTGTATTTTTTATCTACACGTTGTCAGCTAATCCACTTGCCATTGTACTGTAATTGTAAACAAATTTTAAGATATTTTAGACTGACATCTGTCTAAAAAAAATTAGTAGGTTATAAAAGTGAAAATATAAAACCTTGCAAAAAATTAAATATTTGCTAACTTTTTTTTTTTAATTTGTCCGAGACAGTGGATTTGGGTTAACATTTGCGAGCTATTATCACACTTTGGACGTTATAGCTAATATCTTCGGTTTGGAAATATGTGACGTGGAATAACGTCAGAATTGCTTAAAAACTATTCACGCGTGCCCCACTTTCTTCGGAAACAAGAAAATGGGTTTTCGGTAGAAAAAATTTTCACGCGTGTCCCACTTTCTTTGGAAACAAGAAAATGGGTTTTCGGGAGAACAGTATGGCGTATAATTTACGTAGACGAACGATTACCGGCCGAATAGAAATTACTAGTACTCAAAATCGCTGTACACGAAACAGATGTTACTTTAAAAACTATGCAGAGCTCGCGGAAAAATAAAACTATTGATATACGTTCGTAAATTGGTTAGCATGAAAGCTTTCTTCTCTGGCTGGTAATGCTTCGGGAAAGAGCAGATAGATAGTGCGCATGGCATGACAGAGCTAGGTTTGAGCCGTTTGCATTGCTCAATAGATAACATCTTTTTTAAAGTCGAGTGTTCTTCTATTGCTGGCTCGGAAAGACACAAATTTTAAATATATTTCGTCAAATTATTAGAAACAATAATCCAACATTATGCAATATTTCTGTGTGCTTTAGGAATTAATATCAATCAAGTATAGAAAGTATGATAGTAGAAGGGGGATACGACATGAAAAAGGTTTTGAAGTTGCGTTTCATTTGGATACGGGTTGTTTTATTGTGCATTTCATTTTGAACAACTATACATTTCTACTTTAGCACGAAGTTTAGTTTGTAACTCTAACAATCGCTGTTTTTTGACCACGTAAAATAAAATGTATTAATTAATCTAGGAACTCTTTCTTATCGCGTATTTTCTGCTTGTCTAATGTGCGTCGGCAGTGCACTCAGAATAGCCAACGTAATATTAACTTTTGTTCGTTCGTGCATCAGCTGATACAGGATTTTATAAATGGCACTTTGTTTGTTTCGTATGCGTCAATTGCCACTCACTGACTGTCAGAATCCCATCAACTTATATGAGACGGGCCATTCTTACGTACTGTGCGATATAACAGGAGCTATAGATCTCAAGTTCATGGACTATGCTTGTGTCAATACAATTTACAACAACANGCGTCGGCAGTGCACTCAGAATAGCCAACGTAATATTAACTTTTGTTAGTTCGTGCATCAGCTGATACAGGATTTTATAAATGGCACTTTGTTTGTTTCGTATACGTCAATTGCCACTCACTGACTGTCAGAATCCCATCAACTTATATGAGACGGACCATTCTTACTTACTGTGCGATATAACAGGAGCTATAGATCTCAAGTTCATGGACTATGCTTGTGTCAATACAATTTACAACAACATNTACTGTGCGATATAACAGGAGCTATAGATCTCAAGTTCATGGACTATGCTTGTGTCAATACAATTTACAACAACATTCGCAATTAATTTTCATAGCCACCGAAAGCCGAGGTCAAAAATGTGAACACTTCTTCCAGCGATACAACTGTGCAACGAATGCATTGATTCATGGTTACTTCAAACATTTCTGAAGCCTTGCTAAATTCTACTTTCAGGTTTTTATTCCTCCTCCGCTTTACGCAAGCAAAGTTTAACCAAGTCTAGAAAATTACACCAAAGATACAAGGCACCGTATTCGTGCGCACTCAATTTAATAAAATTTTGTATGAGAACTATTTCTTACTAGGCACTAACGACACGCCTATTTTCTCTCTGTTTTTATCCATATCAATTATAAATGAAACATAATTTATAGATAAAATATAAATCAAAGTTAATTCAAAGTATAAAACGCTCGTGAAACATGGCATATTTAGGAAACAACCAAACACGTTATACATGGCTGATTTTTCAAAGGTTTGATTCAAAAAGCGTGAAAGAACCGCGAATATACAATACATAAAAGAAGTCACAGGGTCAAAAGTCTTCCACAGTGCCGCTGTTTTTAAACAACTCAACAGCAAGACGCCATCGAACTGTCACTTCCAACTGACGGAATTATCAATTTCAAGACAAAATTTACCTTGTTTTACAATTCTAATCATTATTTTTACTTACGCAAAGGAAAGGGGATCATTATTTATTATCGTGCACGTCAATTGCGCTTCGAGACGACGTATGGGTGTTGGGACCAGTTCACTTATCAACTGTATTAGTAATTTCCTCTTATTAGGTATGCAAATAAGAAGATGTCGCACACGTGTTCTTTATAATGTATGATGTACTTGCGTTTTACAATTATTTTTTTTTTATTTTTTTTTTTTATTTTTTTTTAATAAACTTGTGTTCTTGAAGATCTCTTGTTTCTTCCCCCTTTTCCTTCCGTCACTGCTCCGTGCTCGCCTCGCTTCACCCTCATCGGCTCGATTTCGCCAGAAGCAATAATTACAGAAGATGGACTGTCAGATGGAAAACAAGAACTGCAGTAAAATAAACTCACTGCTAACGTATAGTGCCTTCCGCTTTGGGGATTAAGTAGGTCTATCAGATGGGAAGTAGAAGACTAAAAGCTCGGGAGAGCTGACAGCAGAGGCACGACTACCCCATTCTTCGTCACCTCTACACGCAGGGCACTAGACAGCCGTGCAATCAATCTTTTCGTCGGCGTCAAGCCTTTATGAGATTCTGAACGACTACCTCATCGTTTTATGGTGTAGCTATAACGATAAAGACATCGTGCACGAAAATATACTATTTTTTATTCGTAAATAGATCCAGAAAACACATGTTTCCAACATATTCACCAGAAGAATATACGTAAATAATAATCAAGAAATCTGCAATTTGTATACATAAATACAGTCTATCCACGGTTTCTTCACACTTTTTGAATCAAATCTTTCAAAAATCACTCCAAGCATGACGTGGCTGGCTCTTTCCTAAATATGTAACGTGACACAAGCGTTCCATTCATGTGTTAACGTAAAAGTACCTTATTTCTTGTAAAATTGAATTTTTATTCATATTTCAATTATAATTATTACATCGTTAGAAAAAGTGCCCGTGAAATTACGGAAAGTGCCGGTTACTAATCATCCGGACATCTTCCTGAAATTACTCTCCGTTATTTTCAATAACGTTCTCTCCGTAAATTTTACATAAATCTCCGTGAATTCACAAAACATGTCCATAAACTTGCAAGTTTGTTTATCTGCTCTTTATAAAAAGGGGTAACATAAAAAAGTTTTACTTTCGTTATCTGGGTTATTCACTGTGTATAAAAATGATTGTAAAAAAAAAAGCGCCCAGTAGCAGAATTTGAAATCGGGGGAGAAAAAAATTCTAGTCCTACACCTTATCCACTTGTCTACCACGCTTTTACAAGAAGAAATATTGTAAATAAGAGGAATATAAATATCGTTATGCATGTACACTTCTCAGTCATATTACAATGCTTGCGAGTTTATTTTATTGAAGCTTTACAAACATGGATTAAAAAAAAAATTTCATGTATTTCACTGTATATAACAGAGAAATTAAACAACGTTTAAATATATTGTCCTACAGTGGGATTTTAACACGAATCGACAACACTAATGACTGGAACCACCCACATAGTAAAGGATATCCACTGGATATCCCAATTACATCCACAATATCTGAAAAATTATCTAAATCCTGAAGTGAATCTCTTCAGCATATCCGTTGGATATCTAGTAGTAGATATCAGTTAGTACCACTTCCTGGATATACATTAGATATTCTTTGGATGCATGTGTGCTTGCTTTAGGGCACTCACCAACCTCGCCTTTACACGAAGTACTGTATTTCGTAAATATAGATTTTACACGAAAGTAACGAACGCGCCTCTCTTAGTTTCAAGTCGTGTTAGAGCGCTAGCTATTTTGTTTTATTTGCTGTTTATGAAACGACGTTACGAATAAATAGTTTTATTTTCGTTGTGTGCGTATTTCACTGCGTATAAAGAATGTTCTGTCCTGTAGCGGAATTTGAAAAAGAATAAAAAGAATTGGCACTCCGTGAGTGCTTTGCTATTCACATTATTTTACATGAAGTAGGATTCTGAAAATGGGATTTCATACGCTTCAGGTATATCATTGGCATTATTCGTGTCTGAAAGTCGAAGTCATAAGAATATGAAGAACTTCCGTAGTTTATATTTACGGAGCTCATTTCCGTTATTCGTCATTACGGAGTGCTTTTCCGTAATACACTTCCGTAAAAAAANAGTTTATATTTACGGAGCTCATTTCCGTTATTCGTCATTACGGAGTGCTTTTCCGTAATACACTTCCGTAAAAAAATTCCGTAAATCTACAGAAATTTCTAACAGTGTATGGATTTTAAAAAGTGAGGAAATAGGCATGTTGGTAATGCCTAGTAAAAAATCGTTCTTATGCAAAATATTATTACACTGAGTGCGCACGAACGCGGTGCGTTTTTTTTTTTTTTTGGTGTAATTTCTTACACTCATTCAAACTTAGTTTGAATGAGGCGGAAAAATATCCTGCAGTAGAANAATCCGTAAATCTACAGAAATTTCTAACAGTGTATGGATTTTAAAAAGTGAGGAAATAGGCATGTTGGTAATGCCTAGTAAAAAATCGTTCTTATGCAAAATATTATTACACTAAGTGCGCACGAACGCGGTGCGTTTTTTTTTTTTTGGTGTAATTTCTTACACTCATTCAAACTTAGTTTGAATGAGGCGGAAAAATATCCTGCAGTAGAACTTGACCAGGGTTTCAGAAAAGTTGGAAGTAGCCATGAATGGACTATACGTGTGAGGTTCATTACACGGCACTCATACCAAGTGGTTTTTAAACCTTTCAGACATACTTTAATTTATAGTTTCCGATGTTGCAGATAAGACATTTTTGATGCATGCTGTACTTAATGCTGTCACAATTGTTTCGTTATCACAGCTAATGAATGAGCTATACAGTCTTTGTGTTCGGCTTTGGTGATATTAACCAGACATATTCAGTCCTCTGAATGAATAAATACCCAACTGACGATTCAAGATCTTTGCACACATTTCGATCATTGTAGGTCCAATGCGTTTAACTAGTTTGAATTTCTGCGCTTGTTTGGATTTCTAAGTAGATAACAATCTTAAGTTTTTTTTTGTTAGACTATGAAGTATTTTTACGTAAACCACTGTATAGCCCAAACTGACGAATTCGCGACACTAGTTAGCGTCCTTGCATCGTGAATTGGGCCGTCTGCGTAATAGATACGACTCAAAACCGGGCCGGAAGTTCAGTTTCGTCTTCGTATTGGATGGACACGTGTAACGTGGACACGAGCACAGCGGTGTTGCACCCGGCGCGGGAACTGTTGACAGCAGGCGAGCCGGCCAACTATACCGCAGGTGACGTTACACTTTCGGCGCCAGCCAGGCTGAACGAAACTCTTTCTTTTGCCGCCGCCCGCGGCCGAACCGGGGGAACACCTGACGTGCTACTTGCTATCCGTCGCCGCGCTGCGAACTCTCCTTAGTTTCCTGGCGAAAGTGTTACAATAATACGGTGGAATTAAAGTCCCTTCAAATGCAGCGCTGCAACCGGCTGTACATGCAGAACTCCGTACACACACTGCCAGGATTGTCACGAGAATGCGATTCGCGTTGCATATGAAAGAGGAATGTATATGTTAAGAGAATTTTTTTTAATCGAAATTTAAGTATGTTTTTATTCTGGATGCTTCGAAAAGCATATATACCAAACAAATTAACAAGAAAGAACTATTACACTAATTTCTCTGGTTGAACGTAATAAAAAATTAATAATAATGTATACAATTTTTTTAATAATTGATTTTACGGGAACCCGTTACAGTTATAAAAAATTATAACTTTGGTGACTAAAATAGATGTGCATAAAATCAATTGTTAAAAATATTTGTAAATTGTTACAATTTTTTTTATTGCGTAAAACCAGAGAAATTATTATAATTAGCTTGCTTGGTGAAGTTTTCTTCTTTTTTTTTTTTAAGTGTGTTGTTTAACGCATCCAAATTGGAAATACGCTTAAATTTTAATTAAAAATGCTCTTGTTAATATGATTTAAATCACATAATTAAATAAATTTTAGCAAAATATTTTAATTTTCTAAGCAGAAAGTAGCTAATAAGATATAAATGTGGGCGAGTNATTAGCTTGCTTGGTGAAGTTTTCTTCTTTTTTTTTTTAAGTGTGTTGTTTAACGCATCCAAAGTGGAAATACGCTTAAATTTTAATTAAAAATGCTCTTGTCAATATGATTTAAATCACTTAATTAAATAAATTTTAGCAAAATATTTTAATTTTCTAAGCAGAAAGTAGCTAATAAGATATAAATGTGGGCGAGTTTGTATAGGCTCGGGGATACTGGAGTCCACCTTCCACTCTTGCTGCAGTCGCTGGCTATAACGACCTGGCCCTGCACTGTGGCTGTTACTCGCCGAGCGGACTTCGCCAGACAAAGGAAATCCTGTCAACTGACAGGTCAGCGCGCCTGACTACGCAATCTTGGCGGCTGCTGATTCGGGCTCCGACTTTGCCGGCGGAACTTTTTCGGATCGCTGTTCCTTACGTCGCGACTAGCGCGGAAAAAAATTGGGCTTAGGTTCAAGTACGTGGAAATATAATACTTCGAGAACCGCACGAAAATTAAGTAAAGTACGTGCATATGTTTATGTACTAGTGTGTGCACCCCATTCCTCGGTCAGCCGAAATCGAAGTAGGGGTTGTAAATAAACGTAAGAAAGATCGAATTACGGCCGAAAGATTACGGCACCAGCTTGTTATAAAAAAAACCAATAAATAAAATTAATGTGCATATCAGCAGCAACACTTTGCACAGTAGACGTGACACCATTGAAGAAAAATCAACCGCAACGCAATAGGTAGTTGATGCTGAAATCCGCTTGCGAGTACAGAGCCCCTCCGTTGATCAATTATGCTTCCAGAAACTACAGACACACGACACCCAAATAATCACCATAAATTCGACATCGCTCCACTGGTATAAATTGTGATCACGCCAGAGATTGCCAACAGATATACAAAAATATTTAATTAAAAAACAAATGGAAACCGTAGCAAAAATATGTAAACTACAAAATGGATATACAGCACACTATAGTTTCGTCTTTAAGAATATACTTGCAAAGGCAAGGGAAAAGAAGATACTGGCAAAATAAGATCAGCACCATTCGAGAGAAAAAAAAAAAAGGCGTCCAGTTGTTACACTGTGTTACATAATTCACTCTCGACTTCAACCAAACGACACAGCTCAGTCCGAAGAGGCTACATGTATTTTCGGCGTAGGGATATATACGAACTTCCTAACATTCGGGGGGAAATGTGAGAAAATATTTAAAACCGTGAAGTACGCTGACTGGAATGTTCGTGCCAACTTACAAAGTGGTAACTACCGCGCGGCACGAATGTTCGGAATAGACGACGAGAACGTAAACTACATAGCAAGCTCATCTTAGCCGACCAGAAATAGTTAGCTGTGAAGCCAAGAGAGCGCAGAACTACCGCTAACCCGACGAGACGAAGTATCTTGTTGGGGGCAGAGTTTACAAATGTTTGGCTGTCTCCGTCCCACCATTTCATGTGTCTCTTCTTCTTCTCTCTCTCTCTTCTTTTCACATCTTCCCCTTCATTTCGTACGTGTGAAAGGAAACAGCCGTTTGGCTGGGATAATTGTGTTGCAAGAATCTGAGAATGAAAAATATTACTTTATGAACAACACGCCTTATCCAGACAGTGCCATCATTAGCAGTTGTTCCGGTAATTTAAAATTAATTTCTCATTGTCTTGCGCAAAGACTGAACACATCACGGAATTTCCGGAATCCAGTGTGTATTATTTCCTTTATCACATTAACTAATAATTTGTTTTTTATATTTGCTTAACTGATGCTGAAAATTTCGACAAGTTACGAGACAATACAAGCAAAAATCTTGTAAGCTAAAAGAAATGTAATTAATTTCCTGGCAAGCTATTAGTAGTAATGATGTTATACGCGTGCGTTTTTATTATTCGCGCGTTGAATTTGTAGGGTCGCTGAGTTGGAAATTATACCGCGAATTTCAGCCGCACATGGTACGATGGCGTCACTGACCGGCAACATGTCGGAACTCCGTTCGCCAATCAGCGCCTGGTAACTTACTAGCCAGCCGACAGCCCAGCCAATAGCGAACTTTTCGCAACACGCAGTAGCCACTCGGACACAACGCCCATTTCCAGAGCCTCGAGCAGCCAATCAGAGATTGGGTACGCAATCTTCTGTATGCTTGCCTGTTCTGTGGTAGGTAGAACTGTGCGACATTTATTTATACTTACAATATCGTTTCGAAACATGAAGACCATATCGGTTTTGGTGCCATAAACGCTCTAGGGAAATATAGAAAATCGATACCGAAAAATATCACAAATATCGCTTGTATTATTATCGCAAATATTGTAATTGCAAATACAGGTCATATTGATACCGCCAACATAGCATGTTACTAATATCGCGATAGGGGATATACTTCTATGTCTACACTGTTGGACCATATCGCAGTTTCGATATTTCAGAAATATATTTTTGTGATCGATATATCACCCTAGTGGTTAATAACGGCGACAACGCGAAGTCACAAAGAAGGTACGCAGAGACGAAATGGCGCGACGGTTCCTTTGATGTGGGCGTAGTCATTCTCTGATTGGCTTCGCTAGGCTCTGGGGATGGGCCTTGCGTCTGTTTGGCAGCTGCATGCTGCGAAAGGATCCCGATTGACGTGAGTTGCCAAAAGAGTAGGTTACCAGGCGCTGGTTGGAGAATGGAGTTCCAACATGTTGCTGGCGAGCGCGGCTGGAGCTCACGGTATAAGAGTCTGTTTCAGCTCTGTATTGTTAAGTATTCTGGACAGGGCGAAATCGTGCGGCTGACGTGTGTGATGGCCGCCTCGCGGCGAGTGCTGGGCCTCGGTGGCTGAGCAGTTAGCCTGCTCGCCTCCCACCAGGGCGAACCGGGTTCAATCCCCGGCCGGGCCACTCCCGGATTTTCCCATGTGGGAATCGTGCCGAACGATGCAGCTAGTCGGCGGGGTTTTCCCGCTTCCCCCGCCCCTTCATTCCGGNTTCCCATGTGGGAATCGTGCCGAACGATGCAGCTAGTCGGCGGGGTTTTCCCGCTTCCCCCGCCCCTTCATTCCGGCGCTGCTCCATACTCACCTCAATCACCCTCATTGACTCTCAAGACCTAGCTGTTAAGAGCCGCCCAAAGCTCTTCACTCACTCACGATCGCCCGGCCGCGGTACTGCCGGGAGGGAACAGTACAGTAGCGGGCAAGCAGCGGGCCGGCCTGCAACAGGTGACCGGAAGGCGGGCGCCACGGGGCGCTTGCACGACGAGGAATGTGGCCGGCCGCTTTCACCTGCCCGCCGCCCTCGGCCGTCCTTGCGGGGTTGCGTCATACTCCCCTCCTCCCCCTCACCTGTCCCCCTGGTCCGCTCACAACCATCACTTCTCAACACCGCTGTGAACCTGCTTCCTATAGTCTATTCGCGGTTTCTTCACACTCTTTTAATCAAACCTTTGAAAATCACCTCATATATAACGAGTTTGGTTGTCTTTTTAATATGTAGTGTATCGCAAACGTTTTATACTTCTCAAAACATAACAATACCTTATGTTTTAATTAAATTGATCTTCGACTTCTATTTTACTATAAATTATAATATTTCACTAATAATTAATGCGAATAAGAACAAGGAGAAAATAAGCGTGCTGGCAATGCCTAGTAAGAAATAAATCTTATGCAAAATATTAGTACACTGAGTGCACACGAACGAATGCGGTGCGTTTTACCTTTGGTGTAATTTTCTAGATTCGGTTAAGCTTTGTTTGCACGAGGCGGAGGAATATCCTGGGAGTAGAACTTCAGCAGGGCTTCAGAAAAGCTGGAAGCAACCGTGAACAGCCTATATATATAGCCCGCCACTGCCACGCTACCTGCAAGTACACTGACGCGAAATGACCGAAGGGTAGAACCCCGAGTATTTCGCGAATTCATTCTGTGGCGCGGTGTACTTGAAACCAGCGGCGTGCGGTAAACTGTTGCAAAGATAAAATGTTTTTTGCTTTGGGCCATACCTTATCGTTTGCTAGTTTACACATCGGCCACTTAAAGGTAGTAGTGCAGTTGACGTCACAACACGTGTGCAATAGGTGCCTCGCCGCTCTCTCTCTCTCGTGAGTGGCCGCAGTGCATTCAGTTTCTCCCAGCTCCACTCTGGTTACTGGTTCCTGCTGCGTGCGACGAGTGTGTACACTGTACAGTACTGAGCACGCACCAGCTTACCTTGCAACACTTCACCGTACGCCACTGCTTCGAACACTTGTTCCTTCCTTCGGCCATTGTGATAAGACAGTAGTTGTTTAAGACATGCCCCGTTTAACTGTGAGCCAGTAATAAGCAGGAAGAAGTACTGCCTGCGAGTTAACGCTGAACAGTACTGTACAAAGGCCTCACTTTATCGGGGCAACCAACAAGCAAACGGTAGTGTATCGAATGTATAGAGCACTGCGCAGTCTAGCCTGCTACAAAATTAATACTCGAAATACTCGAAGATCTACTGAAGAGAAAAAGTGAGATAGAAAGAGCAAGCGAGCTGCGCTGTTAAAACTATTCGTATCCCTACACTGAACCACAGAGTACTTGATAATGCAGAGGTGAAACGGCCGATCATTCCACCAACTCCGGCCGCACACGTCAGTAAAATGGCGTCCTTGCAGCTTTACCGTTTTTATTATTTCTTAAGTAGGATTTGCCAAGAATAAGTAAGCAATTTCTTTTTCTAATTTATTTTTACGCAACGCTTTCAGCTGATGCCCGGTATCAGTATGTTATTTGCCCTCTTATCAACCTAAAAGGACAACGAGGGGTCGTAATTCAGTAACCATACAATAGTTAAACGAAAACGTAACCCACAACGTCGAAATGTAACATAAACGTTTAACCAGGGTCATCATTCCGCCAGTACACCAGATGAATGTTCGACGTCTTAAAGGAAACCTTCCCCCTCCATAATGGATTCTTAGTTTCTCTATCTTGTTTATGTTTTTAAAAAGAAAATTACGCCAAAATTTGGCAAAATAAATACTTTGACGTAAATACGAGTTCGTAGTTCAGTCGTTATCGCTGTACAGCTGTGCAAGGTCAATAGCTAGTTGGCTATAGTGGTATAGTTCATTCAAGGTTACTTTCAACTTGTCTTAAACCCTGCTAATGTTCTACTTTCATGATATTCCTCCACCTNCTGAGCACGCACCAGCTTACCTTGCAACACTTCACCGTACGCCACTGCTTCGAACACTTGTTCCTTCCTTCGGCCACTGTGATAAGACAGTAGTTGTTTAATACATGTCCCGTTTAACTGTGAGCCAGTAATAAGCAGGAAGAAGTACTGCGTGCGAGTTAACGCTGAACAGTACTGTACAAAGGCCTCACTTTATCGGGGCAACCAACAAGCAAACGGTAGTGTATNCTGCGAGTTAACGCTGAACAGTACTGTACAAAGGCCTCACTTTATCGGGGCAACCAACAAGCAAACGGTAGTGTATCGAATGTATAGAGCACTGCGCAGTCTAGCCTGCTACAAAATTAATACTCGAAATACTCGAAGATCTACTGAAGAGAAAAAGTGAGATAGAAAGAGCAAGCGAGCTGCGCTGTTAAAACTATTCGTATCCCTACACTGAACCACAGAGTACTTGATAATGCAGAGGTGAAACGGCCGATCATTCCACCAACTCCGGCCGCACACGTCAGNCACTGAACCACAGAGTACTTGATAATGCAGAGGTGAAACGGCCGATCATTCCACCAACTCCGGCCGCACACGTCAGCAAAATGGCGTCCTTGCAGCTTTGCCGTTTTTATTATTTCTTAAGTAGGATTTGCCAAGAATAAGTAAGCAATCTTTTTTTCTAATTTATTTTTACGCAACGCTTTCAGCTGATGCCCGGTATCAGTAGGTTATGTGCCCTCTTATCAACCTAAAAGGGCAACGAGGGGTCGTAATTCAGTAACCATACAATGGTTAAACGAGAACGTAACCCACAACGTCGAAATGTAACATAAACGTTTCACCAGGGTCATCATTCCGCCAGTACACCAGATGAATGTTCGATGTCTTAAAGGAAACCTTCTCCCGCCATAATGGATTATTAGTTTCTCTATTTTGTTTATGTTTTGAAAAAGAAAATTACGCCAAAATTTGGCCAAATAAATACTTTGACGTAAATACGAGTTCGTAGTTCAGTCGTTATCGCTGTACAGCTGTGCAAGGTCAATAGCTAGTTGGCTATAGTGATATAGTTCATTCAAGGTTACTTTCAACTTGTCTTAAACCCTGCTAATGTTCTACTTTCATGATATTCCTCCACCTNATATAGTTCATTCAAGGTTACTTTCAACTTGTCTTAAACCCTGCTAATGTTCTACTTTCATGATATTCCTCCACCTCATGCAAACAAAGCTTAACCAATTACTCACTTGAATAATATTTTCCATAAGAATTATCTCTTACTAGCTATTGCTAACACAACTATTTTCTCAGTGTTTTTATTCACATTAATTATAAATTAAACATTGCAATTTATAGATAAAATATTAGTAAAAGTCCAATTTAGTCTAAAATAATAATAAACTGTTATGTTAACAGGCGTATAACGCTTATGATACCTAACATAATTAGGAAAAAACCAAACACATCGTAAATGGGGTGATTTTTCATAGGTCTAACTCAAAAGGTGTGAAGAAACCGCTAATATACTATACTTGGTAATTTTCTTCTTTAAAAACATGAACAAGCTAGAAAACCAAGAATCCAGTATGGCGGGGTAAGGTTCCCCTTAATAAATAAGGAAGTTCCAGCCAGCTATATAGTCCCAGGCCACAGGTCGACAAGGCGGTGGGAGGAGACGAATCGACTGCATTGTGTCACTGAGACTGCAGTGCTGGGATGTCCGCTCCCCCGAGGTCACTTCCCAGCTCTCAAAAGGACTGAGAAGAAGCCTTCTATTGTGCCCATAAGCGGGGGGTAATATTTCTTCCCACGTTGGAACGCACGCAACACTAAACTCCATGTGGTTTGGTTGGTCCGAAAGCGATCGAGGAACTCGAGAAAAAAATTTGGGAAACGTTATGGAGGAGAGGAGAAGGAAGAAAATAAAACATGGATACCTCTTTGTCCCTTTCTTTACCCTTACCATAGATTCGTGAGTGGTTGCTTGACCTCTTGGTCAAAACTGTACATAGTCTCGCACGATGGAATGCGATTGTGAACTGTAAGGTAATTTACTGATTTCCATCATACACAAGTCAAAGACCCGCTGGTATTTGATAACAACTATGGTTTTGAGTATCTGGCTTGACTCGTGCGCTAGCCAAAACCGACTCCAGTTGCACTGGAATCACAGAGTAAATAAGACCACAGATGTGAAACAACCGCTTATTCCGCGAACTCCACCCGCACACGACAGCGAAATGGCGTCACTAACCAGTCGCCGTTCGCCAATCAGCGCCTGGTGACTTACTTGCCAGCCAGTAGCCCACCCAATAGGGTACATTTCGCAGCACGCTGTATAGCCAGTCAGACACAAGGCCCATTCCCATACCCTCGCACAACCAATCAGAGAATGAGTAGGCACACATCAAAGGAACCGCCACGCCGTTNCAAGGCCCATTCCCATACCCTCGCACAACCAATCAGAGAATGAGTAGGCACACATCAAAGGAACCGCCACGCCGTTGCGTCTCTTTGTATTTATTTACTCCGTGTCTTCTTAGTCTAGGTAAGGTTTATTCTACTCAGGTTGGGAACAAAACGAGATTTCTTATGGGAAAGTTTGGCATAGGGAAAATTTCCACCGCTAGGTGCGCAGTGTTCCAAAGGGTAAATATTAATTAAAATTTTAAGCTACGTGAATAATAAAATACAGAGATTTTACTTAGTTATGAAATTATTTTATATCTGATTTATGATTATTGAAATTATCCTGTTTTTTAACGTAGAAAATAGAGACAATATGTACACACATAGGCTAAAGATGAGGTAGACCGATCTCATTGGCTGCGCACAACCAGTCTCCTTGTCCCAACTTTGAACTGCTTTTCTGCCATCACGTCTAGCAAAAACTGCATGGCTTGGATCTGAGGTTAGAACACTGATTAGTAAACAAGTGCTTCGAGATGTATGTATACTTCCTCTAACCAATTTGTGATGCAGTTTGATTAAATTGAAATATATGAAAGTATTATCTATATAAACGTGCTTAAACAAACGCGTTCATCATAGTTGACAATGTGGCTTTGACAGTTGTGTTCCTTTGGGGTGTCAACGCACAAAAGGCGAATACCCTGCCTACCTCATCTTCAGTTTGTGTGTACGCATGCGACACTGTCGCTTTCCTAGTGGCGAGAATTTTTAGTCGCCAAACTTTTAACATCGATCGCCACAACCTGTAGTAGAAGTAACCTTAGTGTAGGCACCTGTGCGCCGGTAACAAACTGTGTGGCAGGTGGACGGGGGAAAGTGCCGGCCGCCAAGGAGCAAGACTACTGACGACGGCGACTTCAGTGGACCAGGTCCGCTGCCAGATGAAAGAGCCGGGAATGTCCCCCCGTTAGGAGAGGCAGCGCGCGGCTTTGGAAGCAGTCCAAGACGTACTTCGTCGCTTGACGGGCGGCGAGCACCTAGTACCTGCCGCAGCAACCTGCTGCCGCTCGACGAGATTCCTCTCTACTTCACAACGTTCCTCGCTGCCAGCTGTTGCACAACTGCATTTTTAATTTAAGAATGACGTAAACTTCGCAGACCTTCCCGTGAATTTACGGCACCTCTCTGTAAATTTTCTAGTTACGTTTTCTGAATGTTCTTTTTTTAAAAAAGGGACTATGAAAAAAATTTTCATTTTGTAATGCGGATCTTTTCCTGCGTATAAAAAGAATTTTTTTTAATGTTTAAATATTTACTGCTGGAGGCATATTTGAACACGCATTAGAAATTTACGGGTGTATTATGACTCTAACCACTTGACTTCCAAAACATATCAGTTTCTAGTAATATTGAACTGCCCGAGGTGTTGTTAGTTGTTACGGGTGGCTTGCGTTACCTTTTAAGTGACAAGAATATCCTAATTGCTGCAAGAAAAATCATTTTGTGATTCTAGCGTCGAAGATTGCATCGTGCAGCCTCCGCATTGTTCGTTTCCGAAACCGGAAACCGCAGGGAATACGGGAGAGGTTCCGTATTTTCAATGTAAGGAACTCGTTTCCGTTTTTTTTTTTTTGTTATTACGGAGCACGTTTCCGTTTATCAGCTGTGCATTTCCGTAAACNTGTTATTATGGAGCACATTTCCGTTTATCAGCTGTGCATTTCCGTAAACATTTCCGTGAATGTATGGAACATTTAAACCGTGCAACTAAAGCTGCACCACAAGACGACCGTGCAGTCTTGAGTGGAGTGAAGAGGTTTGGGCNCTGCACCACAAGACGACCGTGCAGTCTTGAGTGGAGTGAAGAGGTTTGGGCGGCTCTTAACAGCGAGGTCTTCAAAACCGAAGAAGCTAAAGCGAGGTGAGTAAGGAGTATGGAGCAGCGCCGGAATGTAAGGGAGAGGGAAACGGGAGATCCCCGAGAAAACCCGCCGACCAGCGGCATCGTCTAGCGCGATTCCCACGCGCGAAAATCCGAGAGCAACCCCGCCGGGAATCGAACCCGATTAACCTTGGTGTGAGACGGGCGCTCTATCCACTGAGCCACCGCGACCCCACGACCTAGGGAAGAGCGAGTGCGTCAACAAACACCTCAATGGTGGCAGCGAAACCCGTCGCACCAAGAGCCTACCCACACTACATAGTACCCCTTCAGGATGCCTGCTGAAATTCATCCTGTGGTAAGAAAAATGAATGCCTTCAATTGTTTATATTTTAATATGAACACCGGCTGGAGTACTTCCAGTAAAACTGGTAACTAATTTGGAAAAGCAGATCTAAGATTATACCATCTTCTTAAAAACGAACTGTTAAAATTACTATACTTAAAAATATATTTATGTTTTATACACACGCTTATAAATGGCCAAATATTTAAATATTTACGTCCATAACAATTCCACTTGGTCGCCGCATATGAACACCAGTCACTGACGGGCTAAAAGAAGGGATGAAGCAGAGCTTTCGTAATTGCTCTATTAACCTCGCAGAGCCGCTAATGCCAACAATACAATCACACAATCTAGATCGTGGATCACGCACGGGCGGGAGACAGCTGCGACCATAATCCAGTTTGTGCGACCCGCGATCATTGTTCCACCCCCCTCCCCCCATTCANGGGAGGGGCTGTTCTAGCGCGCACCCTCCCCACTTGAACGTCATTTAATAACCTCCCCTGCAGCCGGGCGTATTTCCCACTCTCCCTTCTGCGAACCCCTCCGCACACTCAAATAGTTTTTATTTAATCCGCCCCGATGCGTTACCGCTCAAAGCTGCCGCGTCTCTTGTTTCGCGAAGGCCAATTTGCGAGCCGAGAAGTATGCGGCCCGCACTCCCAGTGTGAATAAGTCGTCTTTCCTCACTCCATTTAACCCCTTTCGCTCCCTCTCTCGCACTTCATTCAACAGAAACGGCCATTCCAAATTACTCATTTACTCGCTGCTGATGCTACGAATTGTCACGAACTGCAAGGAAACGTTTCGAGAAAAACTTACACTACAGCAGTCACGAATTGTTCCGCGAGAATAAATGTAAAAACTTACTATATAGCCTATAAAATTAAGTGCTTGTCTTGTACTACACGCATAATACTNCCGCGAGAATAAATGTAAAAACTTACTATATAGCCTATAAAATTAAGTGCTTGTCTTGTACTACACGCATAATACTTGTACTACACGCATAATACTCAAATTGTAGACGTGGGCATTGTCGATGCTCTACGATGAAAGAAAAGAAATGTTAGTGGCTACAAAAACTGTTTGGGTGATACTTTCCAAGGCGAAATTTTGTTGCTGGCAATAAACAGATTGTGGTGCCCAGTAACACGTAGAGTGGCAGGTACCAACGCCAGTTGGTGCTAACTAACATATCTGTTTATTAACCATAAATGTATTGGCTGCCACCAAAACATTTAGTTGGTAGAAATAGCATTAATGTCATCCACAATAATAAAATATTTCTGGGAGTGCAAAACGCGCCCTAGTTGTCTTATTCAAGATCTCTTCACACTTTTTGAAACCAACCCTTGAAAAATACCCCCATGCAATACGTGTGTGGTTGTTACCTAAACATGCAATGTATTACAAGCGTTATATGATTGTGTTAACATAGAAGTACCTTATTTTTGGTTAAATTACATTTTTATTTCGTTTATAATTAATATGAATAAAAACGAAGAGAAAATTGGTGTGTTGGTAATGCCTACAAATAAATAGTTATAATGCAAATATTATTACACCGAGTGCGCACGAATACAGTGCGTTGTTCCTTTGGTGTAGTTTTCTAGACTTGGTTAAGCTTAGGCAGAGGAATAGTCTGAAAGTAGGACTCTTAACAGAGTTTCAGAAAAGTTGGAAGTAACTGTGAATGGACTACNTAGGCAGAGGAATAGTCTGAAAGTAGGACTCTTAACAGAGTTTCAGAAAAGTTGGAAGTAACTGTGAATGGACTACAGACAGAACAGTACAATTTAAGAAAAGGTTCGTAAATTTACCACCTTATTGTATAGAGGGATTTAAGAAAGCATGAATGATGAAGTCCCCCCCCCCCTTTTTTTTCATACATACACGATAGCTTTCCTAAGTTTAAGGAAAGAATCAAATGCATAATGAAGTTACCAAATTTGTTTAGCAACCTGATTTATGGTGAAATTTCCATACTACGACCAAGTTAAAAACTTGCATTACACCGTTTATAGAGTTTACTGTAAAAAAAAATTGCAGTGTACTTCGAGAAGAGTAGGTTTCGGGCAGTTTTTAATCATTCGATATACATAAAAGGCGCACTCACTCTTGAAAATATCATATTCCACTATAGCAGAAATAGGTTCTTTAAAATGCCCCAAATCATCGTATACGGCGGGTGTATATACTTGGGAGTTACTCAGGTGGCTTGTGGGTCTAGCTGGCCTTCATATCGCGAAAGGCAATGTCACACCACTGCAGAATCATGCTGCTAAGTAGCCTTGCACGCGCAGCGGGTCTCATCGCCGCGACGTCACGTGTGGTTCCTGGCAGCCATCGTCTCTTGCTTGCCATAGACTAAAGACGTGGTGGGCCGATCTCGCCGGCTGCGCACAGCCAATCTCCGTGTCCCAACGCTGAACTGATTTTCCGCTATCACGTCTTGTGAAAACGGCATGGNCGGCTGCGCACAGCCAATCTCCGTGTCCCAACGCTGAACTGATTTTCCGCTATCACGTCTTGTGAAAACGGCATGGTTTGGATGTTACGTTACAAAACTGATTTGTAAACAAATGCTTTGAGATGTTTTTATACTTCATCTGAGCAATTTTAAATGCAGTTTGATTAAGTTCAAAATGGTAAAAGTATTTTATTCATACAATGGTGCCTGTCACTTANCGGCTGCGCACAGCCAATCTCCGTGTCCCAACGCTGAACTGATTTTCCGCTATCACGTCTTGTGAAAACGGCATGGCTTGGATGTTACGTTACAAAACTGATTTGTAAACAAATGCTTTGAGATGTTTTTATACTCCATCTAAGCAATTTTAAATGCAGTTTGATTAAGTTCAAAATGGTAAAAGTATTTTATTCATACAATGGTGCCTGTCACTTAAAAATTACGATACAAACATACACTATCATCACTGTCGACCATGTAATTTTGACNAAAAATTACGATACAAACATACACTATCATCACTGTCGACCATGTAATTTTGACAGTTGTGTTCTTTTGGGGTAGGTCAATGTTGGGTACATGCGCAGAAGACGAATAAGCTGTCTACCTGATCTTTAGTCTGTGGATCTTGCCTGTTTCAGCTTGATTTTACATGCATTAGCACCGTGCTCGCTGATTTGCTACACGAGGCTCTGGAAACATGCCTTGTGCCTGATTGGCTACTGCGTGCTGCAAAAAGTTACCTATTGGCTGGCCCGCCGCCTGGCAAAGTACTGGCTGTTGCTGGTAAACCAGCATTTTATTATTGGTTCCTGTCAGAGCCATACGCCAATTGAAATTATTTTCTTAGGTTCCATATTATAAGTTATTACAAGGAATTCGTAAGTACTTGTCAGACCAAAAATCTCCTCTATTGCAACACCTGGAACGAAAAAGTTGGTGCGCATGTTAAGGGGTTAATAGAATAATTTACTATCCATAGCGATATAGGCGGATAGTGATTCGCCCAGTCGGAAGGAGCGAAGTAACGTAATTATAAGAAAGCAGCATCAGCCGTTCGTCAACCAAGCGTGCTCCCACGCGCCGCGTTGCCCGGGGGACCACGATTCGCGGAACACTGCGATTGGCCAGGTCAAGTGAGGATTGAGCTGATGGGAAGAATGGCTCACAAACCACTTCACACCGATATCGAGTCTCCTAATGGTCACGGTTTACTGCCGCGAGACAGGAGACTGCCAATAAAGACAGCTCGCTCGTAACGTAGGCGGGTACTGGAATTTTCTGGCTCCCAGGACGCAAGGCAACAATCAACGGAAGCATGTGGCGTGATTCGTATAGGCTATTCACGGTAAAGTGAGACACTTTTGAAAGCCCTCTCATTTGGAATAATAGTAAATAAATATTTTTTATTTTGGCCTTAGGCGTTATTCCGGGTGCGGTAGAATATACACACTGTGCTTATTACTTATATTGCAATATTAATGTAAAAAGGTAGTTAAAGGATAAAAAATGACTGAAAGGAAAAAGTAATTAGGGCCTCAAAAGTGCTCACTTTACCGTGAACAGCTTATATACCGTCAAGGCTCGGTAAGCGGAAATACTGTCACAAACTTAAAAACGTGTCAACACAGTACTTTATTTTTTTTTACGCAAAGAACTACCGAACCTTAGGAGAATTATGCGAGTCCACTTAACGTAGGCAGGCTGGGTTGTGTATTGAATTGAGTTGAGTTGAGAGTTTTGGGCGGCTCCAAACATCGAGGTCTTGAGAGCCGATGAGGGTGAAATAAGGTGAGAACGGAGCAGCGCCGGAACGAACGGGCGGGGGGAAACCGGAGATCCCCGAGAAAACCCGCCGACCAGCGGCAACGTCATGCACGATGTCCACTTGGAAAATCCTGGAGTGATCCGGCTGGGGATTTAACCAGGTTCGCCTTGATGGGAGGCGAGCAGTCTAACCGCTTAGCCACCGCAGCTCCATTGGGTTATGTATTCTCATAGCTTCCAGTATACGACGTCAAGCTACTCCCTGTATTATTTTATCGCCCCTAACGAAACGCCAGCCTCGTCTTAAAAATGTACACCTTCCTTATTTCCTCTTTTTTTTTTTTTGTTCGTATACGTACAGGCTATTATGGTCAATCAGATTCGAGAAACTGTACAAACCGGGCTTTGAACTAGCCTAGTTACACTGGATGTTACTATCTTAAGAACATGGTTATAGTACTGCCGTATTTTCGTAAAAATTGTTANTTTTTTTTTTTTGTTCGTATACGTACAGGCTATTATGGTCAATCAGATTCGAGAAACTGTACAAACCGGGCTTTGAGCTAGCCTAGTTACACTGGATGTTACTATCTTAAGAACATGGTTATAGTACTGCCGTATTTTCGTAAAAATTGTTANACTAGCCTAGTTACACTGGATGTTACTATCTTAAGAACATGGTTATAGTACTGCCGTATTTTCGTAAAAATTGTTATTTCTCAAATAACTGATTTACGATCCAAGGATTTGTGAAATTTTAGTCTAGAAGTTCTACTTTTCAACACAATTTTTCGTATTTGCAAATAAACCCTTAAAAAACAAGTTACTGTTCAACATTTTGTTCAAAACACATTGCTTAATGTTTTTCGGCGATAAAATTATTTTGTGGTGATTATAAAACTTGTCCGAGAGTACAAAAATAACCGCCTTTTTTTGTAATTAAGTGGCTTTTGGTCGCTTAAAAATTAGTTATCTAAAAAAAAAAACAAATGTGCAAAAAATATTTTCTAGTTATCAAAATTTTGGTTTTAGTGTTTTCATGCTGAAAAATACGCAATTTTGAAATAATAACGAACAGTTTTCAAAATTTAAGTCTTAAAATTCTTGCCAAAATATACAGCCCGAACTATATAAACACTGTAATAGCTATAACAAATTGGATTTATGTGCAACATGGGAATACTAGTGATATACATGAACTAATAGTAGCCCTACACATTCAGGAACTGGTACATTGTGAGTCAAGCTAACAAAGAGACACTCAATAAATCTCTTCCAAAATAACTTCAACAAAGGGTTGCACCCGACGAGTACAATTTTACTATCGGGCACTGAACACGTCAAGGCGATAAGGGGATAAGATCCTGATAACGGCGACCTTTACATTTGTCAATGTCAAGAATCTCACTAAAAAGGTAACCAAAGTGGTTTTTAATCAACGTGCAAACACGTGAAAATATCGCACATACAAGAAGTTTAGTCATTTCAATGATAATAATAATTCCCCCCTCCCCAACAATTGTTAAAAAAAAACTGAGNCACATACAAGAAGTTTAGTCATTTCAATGATAATAATAATTCCCCCCTCCCCAACAATTGTTAAAAAAAAACTGAGCATTTAAAAAAAGACAACAAAACTTCATGCGTAAGGGAAAGGGCGAAAATATTCCTGGCTCCATAAACTATATTTGAATCAAATATTGCCATACAGTGTTTTTGCACTAAATGTTTAAATTAAAAATAAGTAAGTCACTAAAAGATATACCAATGATTTCGGATAAACATTTTGAGTACAGATATAGCNGCACATACAAGAAGTTTAGTCATTTCAATGATAATAATAATTCCCCCCTCCCCAACAATTGTTAAAAAAAAACTGAGTATTTAAAAAAAGACAACAAAACTTCATGCGTAAGGGAAAGGGCGAAAATATTCCTGGCTCTATAAACTATATTTGAATCAAATATTGCCATAGTGTTTTTGCACTAAATGTTTAAATTAAAAATAAGTAAGTCACTAAAAGATATACCAATGATTTCGGATAAACATTTTGAGTACATATATAGTAAGGCGTTTGTATCAACAAGTGCAGTATCATTCAGGTATATCACTTTATTACGACAGATCGGTCGGATTTTCTTTAATCACGTTTTAACAGAAACGTATGGCGTTTTTCGTTACGTTGTATTTTGTTCATAGTTCTTTCCGTGGCTTGAAAACTTACAAAGTAATGCGCTTAGCCATCGTGAGTCGAAAGTTGTGGTGCAATTCTTTTGCCATAATTTCCTATTGCACCTTTCTTTATTTTAATTGTTTCTTGTGAACGTCTCTACTTCACGCTCATAAGATATGCTGGCAAAAAAGACGAGGGGATATTATAGGCTAAGCAAAAATCAGAACATGAATCTAACAGCAGCATACACATCTTTACCTTGCCCGAGATTCAAACCCGGAACACTTAAAACATTTATTTGGCGTTCCAACCATCTATCTTTCTTACAGTTCAGTCAACTTATAAACTCCTGAATTCATTCCACGTCCAGCTCATGTTGTTGATAATGATGATAATGATGATGATCAATAAATTATTTACTGATCATCATCATTTTTTACACGACATATGCCAGTTAACAAATGTACGCGTCATACTACAAAAGTTCATTACAAAATTACATAACCTGTAAACAGTTTAGATACAAAAAAATTTAACTGTAGAAAGCATACTGAAGCGTTTGAGTCACAGATAAGGCGCTGCAAAAAAATATATACATTTTTATCGAAACTGTATTGATATCGGTAGGACGAAAAAAGTGTTTGTGCTTATTGATAACCTCACACGACCTGTTGATGAAACTATGGAATATAGTCTCAACAGCAAATGATATCTCTCACACCTGAGGACCTTTCCTAATCGTACGATGTTAACTTCTATGTACAGCGTACACAAAAAAAAACTACCTGCTGTGCAATGTTGCAGATATAGGGCACTGTGATTGAAAGGGTTCATTCATTCCCATTGAATGCCATGAAATCGAGTCCGACAGAAATTTTACTCCGCTCAAGGCAAGGGCAGTGCTGATCTTGCCTCTTTCTCGGGATTAGGCCGGAGTAGCGCGGACAAGTGTGTCTGGATGGCCGGAGGGAGGAACAGTTCGGCCCCAGCGAAGCGATTCCATCTCCGCGCGTCTATAATTAACCGAGGGATCGGCCTCGGGGAAGTGGTCCTAGTAGGAGATAGAGGGAGAATTAGCGATGCAGCACACGGGTGCACAAGTGCCAAAGTTATAGTCTGTCTCACGAACGAACGAACTTTATAGTCACAGTTCTGAAAGTATTCTTGTGGATAGGCCGTTTACGGTAAACTGTGCACTTTCAGACCTACTTGCATGCACATTGTGTATTCTTTCATTGTATTTAAAATTAACATTGCTAGGGACTGCTTACTTTATTCATGCATCGGCCAAGCGAAACAGTAAAATTATTAGAAAAGTAAATATATTAAAATTTGCTCATTCTTATACTTGCGTGTAGAGATCCAGAAATGTCGCGGATACACTCACTCGGCAACAAGTTAGAATCCACAATCATTTACGCACTCGAAGCTCAGTTAGTTGTTTATTGGCTGTTGTTCCAGTTTAACCTCAGACCAAAACCAGGTAACACGGGATTCGGCCGTATTTTTCTTACAGGTTAGTTATTGGCTGAAATTCGTCTAGGGCGTGACTCACAAACTGCAATCCAATTGGAAAGAAAGTCAAATGTAGACTGTTTGAAGTTTAACTTGCCCTCAAATGAACTCGCGAAATTTCCTGGTTTTTACTTACGTACTTTAAAAAATAGTACGCATAATAAATATTTTTCATTTTTCACAACGGTTAAACTTAACACTCTAAAATCAACGTTAAATAATGGAACTACTTTCCCTCCGTTATTACGAACTGTATTGGGTGCATGCCAACCAGTGTGCCGTTAAAATGTATACAGGTAAGGTGAGTGACATTTTTCAAACGATGATTTCAGAAGTGCTCAATTAACCGCGAACAGCTTATACAGTTATTCCCATGGCAAAATATTTTCTGTTGACGTCCATGTCTTAGACGGGGAGTGGGGGGGGGGCAGTCAGCTGAGTGTAAAGACATCGGGAAGACGCCGATGTGGCCATGGAGAAAACTGTAAACGGGACTGGATCCAGAACTGTTTTAAAAATAAACCGTGCTGCGCTCGTTCGTGATGCGGACTACATCAGTGGGCGCGCCACACGGCGGAGTGCTTAATTCGGTATGGCTAACGAGTAGAATAGTTTAGAAAAAAAAGAAGGTGGAGTGGAAGTTTGCTTAGGTGCGGCGCGTACAGCTTGCACAAGACGACGAGGTTCGCAGACGCGCGGGCAGCGCCGCGACGCTGCCGACAGGTGTGTCAGCTGACGAGGGTCCGCCCTCGCTCGGCCTACACAGACCGATTTGCACCCAGAATTAGCGCCGCGACACCTTCGCCGCTGACTCATCCCGCTGCTGCTTGTTTGCCGACCTTGGCATTTGGATCTCCCAGTCCGCGCACCCCCCCCCTCCTCCTCCCTTTCCCACTAACGACCAACCACCTACAACCTATAATAACGTAAAATCGTTAAAGTGGGTCGTTTTTTACTCGTAATTTTTTTTCATTTCGTATTCAATTTTGGGCTAGCTGAGGCATGGGACGCAAATTACTATGTGACCATTTGTGGGGAAGGGAGGTTGGACAAAGTCTTGGCTTCTCATTATTTGGACACTTTGAGGACTATGGCCGAGTGTTGCTCGGGCAATACTTGCCTGAATATTTCTTTCCAGGTGGAAAACCAAACTGGTTCGGATATAGTTAAACTGTTTCACCAATTTTGTCAGGATTTTACTAGAAAACAACGGAACATTAGCAGCAACAATTTTGGTGAGTAAAACACACATTTCCGTATAATTACTGAAAATAACACTATATACTGTGCATTCTGTTGCATAAGAAATAAGTTTTGGTTGAAACACAGTAAAATAAGTTTTGGTTGGAACACAGTAAACAAGGCACTTCATTGGCTGACAGACAGCCAGTAATGAAAGTATGGCGTCATGTGCATCAATAAGACGGTGGTACGTGCAGAGGCCAATAGAACATTGTGTTCCTACAGTGGCGTACATTTTCAACAAATGCGATGACATTGTATCAACGCGTCATGATTATACTAGTAAATATCAGTGGGACGTGCGTGTGATGGAAGTTGTTAACTGCTTAGTCAGTTATTTCTCACTAACACAAGTTTGTCCCTATTCATTGCTTATTCGTTGGCGACTTCGTAGGGAGCGGTTATGAGTAACAAGGGCAATTTTAAATATATACAAATATACAATATTCTCATTATTATTTGTCAATAACAAGCTGTTCAAACATTGGCAGGTATTAGAACGGAATTATAGGCAACCGAGCCAAAAAATTAACTATCAAAAACGTTTAGCCAATGAATAAAATGCCAAAATCCTAATTCGAATAACAACGCGAATTTATGGTATCTGGAGACAGGTGGTTAACACTTTACTGCAGTAAAATGTGAAAAAATTTGTTGAGATATTGCACATTTTATACATAATTGATTTATCCATAAAAAAAAAACATTTTCCCCAATTCCACAAAACTTTTTGTATTTCAGAAGACAACTTGTTTCTTATAGACACCCAAATAACTTACACATAATATTTTAACCGTAATAAATTGAAAAACTAGTTGCAATTTTTTCTGGTAGAATGTATTGAACTACTGTTGCTCTTTTTACCAAAAATAAAAAAAGAAGGGGGCGAGGGGCATATGAAGTGAAATAACTGTGTGTGTAAAGTGAAGTGAAACTTTCAAATTCAGACTGCAGACACGCACGACGACGTCCAGTTCTCCTCACACGACTTGTGTTTTATCCTCGTCGCTTGTCATTACCCGGAAACACGCAGGTCGTTGACCCCCACCCCCAGCTAAGTATTCCCCAGCTCAGAGCAGCACGCAAGCTGCTCATTCGCAGATCCCCGGCTCTGTCATCCGCGATACCGTCGCGTCAAGGCCCGGCCAACGAGGCAGTAACTCACGCCACCTGCGATGTGCCCGCTATGCGAGCAAAAAACTCACCTCTCCTTCAGTGCCCACACTGCCGCGTACACACTATACTTCGGAGCATCTGTTTCCCGCGAAAATAGTTCAGGACAAGTTGTGTTTCAGCGCACTTTAGTTCAGAACCAATTTCGTTGATTGGATCATTTGGATTGTTATGCGCCTTTATCTGTCTGCCGCGAATCACGGACGGGTCAGTATCGGAGAAACTTGATTCTGATTGGCTCGCTCGTGTAACAGACTGTCATCGCACAAAGACAAGCGGCCAATAGTCAAATGAAGACTGCAAGTGTGCACATAGGATGTTGAAGTATAGCCTGCGCGTAAATCTTTTAGCGAAAAACAGGTTGCCCTAACTATCTATACCTAAACACACTGGAAAACAGCGGAAATTGTTTGGATCAACGTATCTTCGAAAGCACTCTATAGTCTATTCGCGTTTTCTTCGCACTTTTTGAGTCAAACCTTTGAAAAATCACCCTACGTATGACGTGTTTTGCTGTTTCCTAAATATGCCACGTATCTCTACTAGCTTCCATGCTTTTGTTTACATGGAACTGTCTTATTTTTGGTCACGTTGAACTTTTACTTATATTCTATCCGTAAATTATAATATTCAATTTATAATTAATACGAATAAAACAATGAGAGAATAGGTGTGTTGGTACTGCCCAGTAATAAATAGTTCTTATGCAGGATATTATTATACTGAGTGCGCACGAATGCGGTGCGTCGTCCCTCGTCAGTTTGCACGAGGCGGAGGAATAATATGAAAGCAGAACTTAATCAGGAGTATAGCTGCTTGATCCATTTATTAACAGGTGATTCGGATTTTGATTCGGCTTAGTTCTTTTTAAACCAGTCACAAGCCTTCTTGTTCAGAGTACCAAAATACTCTGTGCCAGTGAAATGAAGCAGTAAGCTTCAGACACGCGCGATAATCAGTAATGAAAAAAAACTGTCTAACGTGTGTGCGGCACGTCGAATTCCAAAGAAACAGTCATTCCCCGCATCGTGTATAAACGTCAGTGCGTTTCTTACTAATTAGTCTCAACTTCGGTGTCACAGCCATTTATAGCGCGAACTCCGGCCGTACACGCCAGCAAAATGGCGCCACTGGCCAGTAACGTGTTGGAACACCGTTCGCCAGCCAGCGCCAGGTATCGCTACACGCAGCATCCACTAGTCAACAAGACACAAGGCCTGTTCCAGAGCCTCGCGCAGCCAATCAAGAGGATGGATGCGCCCACATCAAATAAACAGCCAAATAAAAGACTTAGTATTACAGGCAGGGATATTATTCTTCAAAGGTTGATTTCACAAGTGTCCGATTAATAGAAAATAAGGAACAACTGCATCACGGGATCAGCTATTCCATTAGTCCATCCTTCAAAGTGGACAGCCATGCGTGTTTGCAACACAGGCCTGCGGTGATGCCTNAATCAGCTATTCCATTAGTCCATCCTTCAAAGTGGACAGCCATGCGTGTTTGCAACACAGGCCTGCGGTGATGCCTCGCAGTTACATGTTTTCTTGTGCGAGATTCTTCAGTGCGGTTATGTTTCGTGGATCGGCGTAAACATGACACTTTCAGAGCAGCTAAAACTGAAGACAGGAAGTAGCGCATTAACGGAAACTCACGAGTTCTCGTTTTCGCCCGTACAGAAGTTTCCAGGCAGATAGTAGCCGCAATTCATTAATACGTACTTCTACAAATCTTCAGTCATTAAAGTGTTTGGCTTTAATTGTCAAAATAAAAATGCTAATGCACTGCAGTCAAGAGGACTAGGTGACTTCAGCCTATCAATGCATGGCTGTGGGACACGAAATTCTGTAAAAATACAATGCAATGTCAGCCCGAATTCCGAGCTGCAAGCGTGAGAATTGAAAACAAGATCTCATCGTGTATTCATGGTAATTTAAAATGTTTAGAAAAGTAATTTATCGGAACCATTACAGCAATGGACGCAACGGCGTGTTTCATTCGCCATTCGTCTCACACGCTGGCTTCTTGAATGGCCGAGAAAAATCTCGCCTAAAAATGTACAGCCAAATATGGTTATGCACCTGGGAAACAATGCCTTGCCACGGATTATCATCGAATGACGTCAACCGTATCGCAAACCTATCAAGATAACTATCGCAGCCGTAATCGAACACTTGACATGATTCAAAAATNATGACGTCAACCGTATCGCAAACCTATCAAGATAACTATCGCAGCCGTAATCGAACACTTGACATGATTCAAAAATATATTTTCAAATAGCACGCTGACTTATTGTAGAAACCAAATTGCACATTGAGTGTATACGAAAGGATATTTAAAATTTACTGTACAAATAAACGTATAGCAAGTTTCAAAAGCATTACTGGAGGTTTGTAATTTGTTTGAAANTATTTAAAATTTACTGTACAAATAAACGTATAGCAAGTTTCAAAAGCATTACTGGAGGTTTGTAATTTGTTTGAAAAAAAATGATAATCCCCAAACAACAGGAAAACGAAAATTGTAGGTTGTTTCCGACATCTCTAACACACGCTCATTAAATGACGTCCTTTGATGGGTTAGAATACTGAATGCGGCAAATATGAGNTTTGATGGGTTAGAATACTGAATGCGGCAAATATGAGAAAGTAGTATTGAAAATAAACGTCCTGAAAACTTCCTGGCTAAAACCCTTTCAGACACGCACAATAAATCGTTCTGAATACTGCAGAAACTATGTTTTTTGTTTCCAACTGCACGCGTCAGTATAATATTCTCTCACACTTCGGGACCAGTTACAATGTATAAAAACTCTATATATCCCGGCACTAGCGTTAATGTACCTTAAAAAATTATGCCAGTAATACATGGCGTCTTCCTAATGTAAAGAACTTCACTTTTTGGACTTTGATTAATTTATAATGGTGCATATAAGAAAAACATCTCCCTTAGACCTTATGGCGTATACCGAACAATGTGCAATCTTTGTCAAACAGCACATAACCTTAAAATGGCCAGGGTTCAACGCAGTCGTTTACCTAAGTTCCATATTTCCAAAATGTTTCCAGGGGCAACAGTTGGAAAATTCCGTTTTGGAACACACAAGGCATCTCGAAATACTAAATTTCCGGGTAGTTTGAAAGATGTTCTGTTGAGATTGAAACCACGTTAAGTAAATGCTTTTAGAAATCAGTGATTAGAAAACTTTACAACAAAGTATAAAATCACTAGGTAGGCAGTAAGCGCCCTTCGGGAAGCAGTTTACCTCATATTTTAAAATAAACCGGAAGTAAAACGAAACAGAAAAGTCTGATACGTATCTTGTTTCAATGTCAGCTATTCTGGTACACAAAACTATGAAATACAGACGAGTAACATACGTTTCCTTTCGCGGGAAACGACCTTATCACCACCTATAAAGACCAGCTTCTGCGAAAGACGATTGGAAACCCTACTCCATTCACGGTTACTTCCAACTTCCCTGAAACCCTGCAAGTTCTATTTCCAGGGTATTCCTCCGCCACGTGCAAACAAACCCTAACGGAGTCTAGAAACTCACACCAAAAGGGAAAACACACCGCATTCGTGCGCACTCACTTAAATAATATTTTGCATGAGAACTATTTCTTACTTGGCATTACCAACACACACATTTTTTCACGATTTTTATTTATATTAATTATAAATTACATATTATAAATTATTGAATAAATATACGTAAAAATTAATTTCAACCAAAAATAAGGCATTTTTATGTCAACACAAGTATAAAACGCTTGTGATGCGTGACATATTTAGGTAACAACCAAACACGTGCACGGGGTGATTTTTCAAAGGTTTGATTCAAAAGTGTGAAGAATCCCCGAATAGACTATAGTCAGCGAATCGCAGCCCTCGCTAGTCGCTGTCGGGCTTCGATTCACAAACGAGGAAGAAATACGATCGACGCGTCCAGCATGTGCTACGACCTCCGCGGCGCGCAGCCAAGGTCGCCCATTGTATGCAGATTAACTTCCGTTCCCATCAGGCGAGGGGGGAAATATATCACGCAAACGTAGAAATACCTGTTCACACCTTTACGTGCTGAGCGTTAACCTTTCACGTGCAGCGCTACCAAGGGATAACCTTTTTTTTCTTTAGCTCCGACTATAAGACGGCTAAAACGGAACAATGGAAGGTTAATAAACGTCGAATTAAAGAATACCAAGCAGTAAATTTCAGGTGTGGCAACGTTACAAATAGGTTCATACCTACCAAATATACTCTTTTAAAGATAAACCTCTTCAACGCCGAGCGGTTTTGTTTAAATGTATTCACTACGAGAGTGTTGTATTTTAAGTAAGTAACATAAACTGTGGCAAGATTTAATAGCAAAATGAATGGAAATTATTAAAAATTGAAGTAACTACTGTTACTATTTTTCAGCAGNCCCCCCCTAAAAACCTTCCGATGACAGTTTTTTCTGGTGGTCCGGTAGCGAACGATGAACTGTTGAAAGGAGTGCTGGTGCTCGCTTATTACTGCACCACTGTATCGCTTATTCGCGACAGACTTCACAGTACCGTATACAGACGAACCGGCGTCGTTTCTCCATTGACTGCTGTCTAGAAGTGAAGCCATTTTCCTTTCTGACTGCACTGCACATGGTTCAGGTACGCTGTATGTGAAGAGTTCATATATTGGCTCATCGTTATCAGGGGCGCGTCGAATAAAGTATGGCCCTATGAAAACGTATTGCAAGCTACGCTACATGTGTTTAAGGTCTAACGTGCTACAAAATAATAACGGAAAGTTCGCAGATCTCTACCAACAGGTCGTCGAAATCTTCCTGCCGCTACTAAGGCCTAGGGCCGCCTATTTTTCCGCGAAAAGATAGATGTCAATATGCTGCATTTAAAACGTGTAACTTTCCTTCAGTTACTGCACTGTGTCCTTGTCAAAATACATTTTCTTACGCGACTGGGTCAACCAGAATTAAGCTACTACGACATAGTACGTCCGTGATTGGCGCGTGATAATTGAAATCATCCAATCACGAAAGTGGATCTGCGCCAAAGTGTTTTGCAATACAACTGGTCGCGGAAACTTTTGGACGAAAAGCAGGCGCCCCTGCTAGTGGCTAGCGACCTTAATCATTTTGCGCTATACCTCAGCACCAAATTAGACGTCATAAAATTTCAGGTTAGTTTCCGAAGCGTTATTGGATCTCCGTTCATCTGACACGCCCTGAGGCCTGGTTCTCTAACTTGAGCTTGCTTAAAGACAATCAACGTGATCGTCTTTATCATTAAGAGGGCCATAACGATGGTTACTCGTAGGCGTCTTTATGTGGTATTCTGTCAGCCATATATTTATTGATATCTTTGTGCAAAGATGTACGTTTGGCAACGCAGCTGGCTGTGTTCTGAAATAAACTTTCTGCTTGTTCAATTATATTATTTCCGTTACTACAGAAGGCAATGTGTCACAAATTTCATTACAGTGAATTTGTAACTATAAGTGAAATTCATTTCTTAATACATTTTCGAATAATACTTATTTACTTCTCTCTATGAATACAAGATTTGCAGGTGGTACTAGTTCACTTTGAGAATCACGAGAGAGCAGCATTGACACGTGGCTCAATCCATCACTTCGTAGTTACGTTAAAGCGAGAGTATCACTAGCGAATTACAAAATATACTCNTTGACACGTGGCTCAATCCATCACTTCGTAGTTACGTTAAAGCGAGAGTATCACTAGCGAATTACAAAATATACTCCTTAAATGTATTCCAGCCAATGTTTATTTGTGCGGAAATATAAGAGAAGATAATATTTCTCAACTTTAGGGAATTTTAAAACGTTTTCTTTTCTGCAGGACGTATTTATAGAATAAACGTCAGTACGTTGGCCATTTTCGTTCCACTTTCGTTCATAAAGGCACCTTGTTGACCAGTCCAAGACCCAAGACATTCGAATTCAATGTAGGGAGAGTGTGTTTGGTCCGGTAGCAAACGATGAACTGTTGAGAGGAGTGCTGGTGCTCGCTTATTACTGTACCACTGTATCGCTTATTCGCGACAGACTTCACAGTACCGTATACAGACGAACCGGCGTCGTTTCTCCATTGACTGCTGCCTAGAAGTGAAGCCATTTTCCTTTCTGACTGCACTGCACATGGTTCAGGCACGCTGTATGTGAAGAGTTCATATATTGGCTCATCGTTATCAGGGGCGCGTCGAATAAAGTATGGCCCTACGAAAACGTATTGCAAGCTACGCTACATGTGTTTAAGGTCTAACGTATTACAAAATAATAACGGAAAGTTCTCAGATCTCTACCAACAGGTCGTCGAAATCTTCCTGCCGCTACTAAGGCATAGGGCCGCCTATTTTTCCGCGAAAAGATAGATGTCAATATGCTGCATTTAAAACGTGCAACTTTCCTTCAGTTACTGCACTGTGTCCTTGTCAAAATACATTTTCTTACGCGACTGGGTCAACCAGAATTAAGCTACTACGACATAGTACGTCCGTGATTGGCGCGTGATAATTGAAATCATCCAATCACGAAAGTGGATCTGCGCCAAAGTGTTTTGCAATACAACTGGTCGCGGAAACTTTTGGACGAAAAGCAGGCGCCCCTGCTAGTGGCTAGCGACCTTAATCATTTTGCGCTATACCTCAGCACCAAATTAGACGTCATAAAATTTCAGGTTAGTTTCCGAAGCGTTATTGGATCTCCGTTCATCTGACACGCCCTGAGGCCTGGTTCTCTAACTTGAGCTTGCTTAAAGACAATCAACGTGATCGTCTTTATCATTAAGAGGGCCATAACGATGGTTACTCGTAGGCGTCTTTATGTGGTATTCTGTCAGCCATATATTTATTGATATCTTTGTGCAAAGATGTACGTTTGGCAACGCAGCTGGCTGTGTTCTGAAATAAACTTTCTGCTTGTTCAATTATATTATTTCCGTTACTACAGAAGGCAATGTGTCACAAATTTCATTACAGTGAATTTGTAACTATAAGTGAAATTCATCTCTTAATACATTTTCGAATAATACTTATTTACTTCTTTCTATGAATACAAGATTTGCAGGTGGTACTAGTTCACTTTGAGAATCACGAGAGAGCAGCACTGACACGTGGCTCAATCCATCACTTCGTAGTTACGTTAAAGCGAGAGTATCACTAGCGAATTACAAAATATACTCCTTAAATGTATTCCAGCCAATGTTTATTTGTGCGGAAATATAAGNTTCCGCACAGCGGGGCACTGCCTGCCTGCCTGTGCTGACGACGTCATGTCACGTCCGCCAGTTCTCCTGCAGTTCGCTGCAACCTAGCGCTATGTCGGCGGCACTCGCGCATATCAATCAAACGATCACGGCATCTTCATCACCCGCCTGAGCTAACAGTATCTGGTGTTGCAAATAGAAAATATTTGATGCGTGCTGTATTTAATGGCACTGCCTATCGGCTGGCAGCTGCGAAATTTTAATAGGAAATCCCACGTTAAGGAAATCTCGCCTCAGAGCGTTAATTTTAAAATTGGCGTTTCGTACCAAAATATATTATTCACGAATTTATTAGAGAAAGATTCATACCAGCCAGTGACGTGTGGTAGGTAAGCTGGTTCTTGCTCACTGCCGTACATTCACGGTGCACGCAGCAGGAACCAGTAACCACCGTGCAGCCTAGACCACTCACAAGCGAGCAGCAAGGGACCCATTACATGCGTCCTGTGGCGTCAGCTGTCGAGCTACGTTTTAGCGGTGGAAGTGTAAACTAGCAAGCAACGGGGTACAGCACAGAGTTAACGCCAGCTTACCTTGCAACACTTCACCACGCGGCAATGGCACGAGCGTGTATTTTCAACAATAGGCAGTGTGTACTTTTTTGTAAAACATAAATTATAAAAATTCCTTGCGAACAGGCTATACATGTTATCGAAACATTCTGCCGTAGGTAACTTCTAGAAAGCTGGAGAAGAATACATTTTGTTTGAAACGACTATCTTTGAAATTAACGCACTGAGCGAAATTTCCTTAACATGGGATTTCCTATCTAAACTTCACAGCTGCCAGCCGGTAGGCAGCGCCCTTAAAATCTGGCAAAGAACTTGTTTAGTTATCGTCACTATAGTAAGCTGTAAGCTTTGTGTTCGGTGGTCAGTGATATGAACCAGTCATAACGTAGAGCAGTAGCGCAGTTTACAATCAGTTACCTCCAGGGAAGATAATTTAGTACCGAGATTCGTAGAGTACAGCACGGGTCAAGTATAACTTCCTTTGCAACTCGTTGACGATTGAACCACAATGGGTTTGAAAAGGTTCAGAATACAGAGGTGAAAAGTAGCTTGTAACGCTAACTCCAGCCGCTCACGCCAGCAAAATGGCGTCACTGATCATCAACGTGTCGGAATGACGTTCGCCAATCAGAGTCTGGTAACGTGTTCGTCAAGGACGCAGTAGCCAATCAGACACAAGGCTCGTTGCCAAGAGCCTCACGCAGCCAATCAGAGGACGGGTACGCCTCATATAAAAAGAACCGCCACGTTATTTAGTGGTTTAGTCGTAGCTGGCAGCTCCTGTGTTTCGCGAAAAAAAAATAAAAATTAATTATGTGAACAGCACTCCAAAGCACTTCAATAACTAAAGTAAATTTTCCATTTGTTAATTGGTGAGTCTTTGGTGTTTTTATAACAACTCCCTAAACCTAATCATTCAGACTTATGAAATATAGGGAAAAGTATTGCTACAAAGATGCACACTCAGTTAACATTTAATCAGAAATTGGAACAGTCCGTAAACATTTCAATGTGGAAGAACCACGACCACGTTACCGAAACTACTAAACCGAAATGTTAAACTGTTCTTATGTTTTATTACAACAACATATTTTAGGCCTTTCGTTATTTCATTAAAAATTTACTCATTTTAAAGAACATTTTTAGTTTCCGAGTATATAAGAGCACTACATCTACTAATATGCCTGGGTCCCAAGTTGTCAGCACAAGAAACTTAAANTGGGTCCCAAATTGTCAGCACAAGAAACTTAAAATTGATAACGTTATAAATATATTTTATTAAATTCATCAAATATATTTTACTAAATTCATTAAGAATATTTTTTATGTGTAAAAATAATACTGTGACGCTAGAATGAGCTTATTTACGGATGTACATGCAGTGTCTCCTACGTTACTACTGGTCCGTGAATGAAGCTAATTTCTGTAACGGCTTTCTAGTGCCTTCTTAGCAGAGAGCTAGTTCCACCTATCACTAGTGCTCCACATTCAGCAGGACCACCTAGGTACAGCCTGTTCCACGGAAGTTTTCCAAGTTTCTCTGTTAAATACCACTTCACACAATCAAAATTTTTCTATATGACGTCACCCATCATAGTCTCAGCCATTTTACCTTTCAAAAATGTACATCTCCATCAATTTAAAGTCTCCAACAATTTAGCACGCCAATGTGGCATATGAACATAATACTTAATGGGCAATTAAAAGTGAAATAAAATAAATTAACTATTTTGTAATAGCAAAAAATTTATAAATAATTGGGGAATTTTAATGTTTACCATATCGTTTATGAAATGTTTTGTAAACTAAATTAATTTAATTCACATTACTGGGTTCAATAAATGCTTGACCGTGTTAAAGGGTAGTACGAAAGATACCAGCGGACACCTTCACCACATGTCTTACGTTATCAGTAGACACCCGGGAATTACGAGGATCATTCCCGCAACAAGCTAGACTTCATAATCCTTNTCATATCAAAAGAACCGCCACGTTATTTAGTGGTTTAGTCGTAGCTGGCAGCTCCTGTGTTTCGCGAAAAAAAAATTAAAATTAATTATGTGAACAGCACTCCAAAGCACTTCAATAACTAAAGTAATTTTCCATTTGTTAATTGGTGAGTCTTTGGTGTTTTTATAACAACTCCCTAAACCTAATCATTCAGACTTATGAAATATAGGGAAAAGTATTGCTACAAAGATGCACACTCAGTTAACATTTAATCAGAAGTTGGAACAGTCCGTAAACATTTCAATGTGGAAGAACCACGACCACGTTACCGAAACTACTAAACCGAAATGTTAAACTGTTCTTATGTTTTATTACAGCAACATATTTTACGCCTTTCGTTATTTCATTAAAAATTTACTCATTTTAAAGAACATTTTTAGTTTCCGAGTATATAAGAGCACTACATCTACTAATATGCCTGGGTCCCAAGTTGTCAGCACAAGAAACTTAAAGTTGATAACGTTATAAATATGTTTTATTAAATTCATTAAGAATATTTTTTAATGTATAAAAATAATACTGTGACGCTACAATGAGCTTATTTACGGATGTACATGCACTGTCTCCTACGTTACTACTGGTCCGTGAATGAAGCTAATTTCTGTAACGGCTTTCTAGTTCCTTCTTAGCAGAGAGCTAGTTCCACCTATCACTAGTGCTCCACATTCAGCAGGACCACCTAGGTACAGCCTGTTCCACGGAAGTTTTCCAAGTTTCTCTGTTAAATACCACTTCACAGAATCAAAATTTTTCTATATGACGTCACCTATCATAGTCTCAGCCATTTTACCTTTCAAAAATGTATATATCCATCAATTTAAAGTCTCCAGCAATTTAGCACGCCAATGTGGCATATGAACATAATACTTAAAGGGCAATTAAAAGTGAAATAAAATAAATTAACTATTTTGTAATAGCAAAAAATTTATAAATAATTGGGGAATTTTAATGTTTACCATATCGTTTATGAAATGTTTTGTAAACTAAATTAATTTAATTCACATTACTGGGTTTAATAAATGCTTGACCGTGTTAAAGGGTCGTACGAAAGATACCAGCGGACACCTTGACCGCATGTCTTACGTTATCAGTAGACACCCGGGAATTACGAGGATCATTCCCGCAACAAGCTAGACTTCATAATCCTTNGCATGTCTTACGTTATCAGTAGACACCCGGGAATTACGAGGATCATTCCCGCAACAAGCTAGACTTCATAATCCTTTGTGTACTCGAGCCTCAGTTAGTTGTTCATTGGCTGATTTACTTCAGACCAAGTAGCACGGTATTAGGTGGTTGTTTTCTTGCAGGTTAGTTATTGGCTCAAATTCGGCCCAAGGCGTGTCTTACAAACTACGATCTAATTGAAGAAGCAAGTCAAATGTACATGTGTTTGCAGTCTAGCTTGTACTCAAAGTAATTCGCGAAATTTCTGGGTCTCTATTTATCAGTTATACGAAAAGTAACTAACAGATACACAGAATGTTCACAGTTGTAATGTCAGATACCACTCGAGAATAATATCAGAAGTTAGTTAACTCTGAAGACACGTGGTTTACAGGGTTTATTTCATATGAGTAAGGAGTTATGTTTACTTACGAATTCAAGACGCAGAAGTCAATTAAATATGTTTCCACGCTGTATTCCCTACATTTTGATACTACAAATGAAGCATTTTAGCCTGTAGTTAGTCGATAAATTTGTAGAGTCGGATGTTTCTGATAAGTAGTATCAACATTGCCCCAGCATAGCTCGAGGCGGTTGGTTGAAAATTTTCTTAGTCTTTGCAGACTAAGAAACATACACAAACATACTTTATTTTTTTTTTCAATTTTGTACAACATTAATCAAATAATAATAATGAAACCCAATAAAACATTTAAAATAAAAACATTCTTGTACCGCGAAATAATGGGCACTGTTTTCCCCGCTGCATGGGTAAGGAAGCTGGAAATCGGACACAGTGAATTCGTCACCCCATTGGCTGAAAGCCAGCCAATAGTGGAGGCTGTAAGCGTGTCTCCGGTACAGCGTTTAAAAATAGAGCAGTGATAAATGGAATTATCGAGACCAATTTTTACTAGTGTACTGTCATGGTGGATATCGACGACCCGAATTCTAAAGACTGCTTGAAATTTCTACTCAACAATATTTTGCGTAGCCTATTCCTTTAGTAAACAAATATTTGACAGGTACGGATACCTTCCAAAATATAATAGACGCTACAGTTATGCACTGGAATCATACAGCAATTTACAGTATTAAACCGACATTTTAACCCATGTAAGCTTTTTTACGTGTCATTGTAACGCTTCTGAAAATAGGTTTTCAAAACAATTCGTTACAGAGGGTTGTCTACAGTGGATTAACTACCGTGAATAAAAATTGTACTTGCGTGAGATACGGAAAAAAAATGTAGGCCTACAGCAACAAAAAAAATTTGCTATGTAGCATAAATAAACTGCAAATTTGGTTTTTGGAATACAACAGCAAGTGAAAAACGGATTGCTGGCAACTCCAATCAAAAGTGGCGAAATGTTTTAACGACTTCCCAACAAGGAACGATATTTATTGTAGTTTTTGCAATATAACTTTTTCTCAGAGCAATGTTTACATTTTAAAAGCTTTTTACGTGTTAAAATTAAATAATAATAATAATAATAATAATGGTACCTCGCTATGCAACGTTAAGTACTGAGCGGTACAATTTTATGAATTATCTCAAATTATAATAACAGGCAATGTTATAGAAATAATAAGACATACATATGTGGCTAACCAGTCCAACCCATTGTCAATTAATTCTGCAAGGGCGGCAACAGACGCAACAGAAATTTACATGCGTCAATACAGCGGTGCGCTGCAATTTTACCCACCCCTGCGACGCGCCGGGGCACGTGCGCAAACCCAAACAGCTCGTTTAAAGATTCGCGCAGTGATGGTTTGAGGGGGGAGTGTGACGTCACCTGCGTATTTTCCATGGGCGGCCACTGCAGAGGAGGGAAGGGGAAGTTACTTATTTGAGGAGCATGATGCGAGTCGTGCGTCAAACAAACACGGCTAAAAAGCGAAATGAGGGAAGGGAAACCGCGGAGGCGAATAAAGTGTAGGAGGGGATGAAGTAGGATGCGAAGAAGATGACAAACGTGACACTAGCACCTGTCTGCCAGAATGAAGTGCACGCAACCACCTCCTACTCCCCCTCCCAACCTTGTCCTCCCCTCCGCAAACAACAGCTTTACTCGCTTGCGAACACACGCCAGAGTGCAGCACTGGGTTGACACACCGTTAATGCAGTCGGCAGATGTTTCGCTTCCAGATTAGGAACACATGTAGTGCCGCGTCCGCCGCTAGATGTCGCTACAGATCACTACAAAGGTAGAAACAGCCGCTTATTGCGCCAACTCCAGCCGCACACGCCAGCAAAATGGCGTCACTGGTCAGCAAAATTTTGGAACNACAGCCGCTTATTGCGCCAACTCCAGCCGCACACGCCAGCAAAATGGCGTCACTGGTCAGCAAAATTTTGGAACGCAGTTCGCCAATCAACGCCTCGTAACCTACTCGCCAGCCGGCAGCCCAGCCAATACGAAACCTTTCGCAGCGTGTAGTAGTCAACCAGACACAAAACCCCGTTCTCAGAGTCACNAGCCGCACACGCCAGCAAAATGGCGTCACTGGTCAGCAAAATTTTGGAACTCCGTTCGCCAATCAACGCCTCGTAACCTACTCGCCAGCCGGCAGCCCAGCCAATACGAAACCTTTCGCAGCGTGTAGTAGTCAACCAGACACAAAACCCCGTTCTCAGAGTCACGCGCAGCCAATCAGACAGTGGGTACGCACACATCAAAAGAACCGTCACGCCGTTTCGTCTCTGTGCGCTTATCCATTCTGTGATGTCGCCATACACGTGCGCATATGCCCGAGCCAAAACGTACAGCCCCCAATCGTGTCGAATTCGGCATACGGACTGTGCGAGAAACTGCATCGAAGTAAGAATAAAGTTATCTTATCGGAAAGAAATTTGGCGGTGGTAACACACCGGAAACAAATTTGGCGTTGATAACACAACCATCTGCATCAAACCAATAGTGAGCTGTTGAAGATATCGTTTGATTGACACTGTTGAAGATATAGAGCAATCTCATTCATTTATAGACTATATTACAAACACCTGTACCGCTAAGTAGGAGTCACTTTGTGGCAAGTTGAGGTGACTTTGTGATATAAAAAAATAGTATTCAAATGTCTCGCTATTTCAATGGGATGTTTAATATATTGAGTGGTGCCAATTTAACCAAATTTGAATAATAGTGAAAAAAAAAAATGCGGCACAAAGTCACCCTTTCTGTTAAAAAGTGATCTCCGCTGATGGCAGTAATTCTTACGGGATCGCAGTTTATGTACACACTCTGAAGGGCCTTGAACCAGTAATATTATCAGTTGCAGAAAGTGTGAACAAATTGCGAATAACTCAGCGCAAAGAGCGGGTGGGAGGAAATTATTCCCTCTGAGGCACAAAACAGTTGATGATAAACGCCAATCGCTCTAGTAGAGTGTGGAGTTCAGGCATAGCATATTATCACGTGAATTTACAAAATTTTCAGCCGTCTACTGAATTTGACTATACTGCAAGCAATGTGGTTTGGTTTGATTTACTTGATCGGCCCTGTTTCAATAATTAATAAAGGTAGAAATAAAACTATGTATTTGTAATGAAGTAAAACCAATTTGATTTACTGTGGAAATACGTTATTTCTTTAATAAGTGATTAATAAGTGATTTTGGCAATAGTAAGAATTGAAACGTAACTTTTTGACCCGGCACGACGGTGAGCAAGTGTCTCCAAGAATGAAAGAATCGCGATTCACAACTGAACTTCATGATGTGTTCGCTGATGTTGGTAACCTAAATAACCCTTCACAGATACTGGTTTTCCTTATGGTGTCATTATTGAATGATTCTGTTTTATTTTACTGTCTGCTTCGAGGTTATCGCTCGCGACCCCAGCACATGGTGTTGACGGCTACGCATTCCTACTCCATCGTCGTGCGCCATCAACTGTACCAAATGTCTGGATGACGTGTTCTAACGGCTCTTTCTGTTGCTATGCCTCTGCCAGGGGCGTCGGGACATTTCAAGAGGTGGTAAGGGGGAGGTGGACAAGAAATTGTAGAGAATCTGGCGCCGCTGGTGATTGGAAAAGCGTCAATTCCCAAAAAAAGTTAGTTTTCAAACAAATAAATAAATTCAGTATTTAACACACAAATTGTTTCCAATTCTCATACACAAAATTCTTATTATACCAGTAAAAAAATTCTTATATAGCATTGTTATTGATCTCCATTTTTAGTAAATTCATGTAGATTATGAATTTTAGCATGCACTGTTTTCCTTTGGCGCCCCCACGTGGAGTCTTTGGTGCTCCCAAGTGCCCCTTTCCTCCCCCCTACCCACTTTTCCGGGGCCCCTGATAGTACAAACATTTAAATGGACAGGTTAATTGAGGACGACAAGTATTATGGGACTCCACCGGCATTCCACTGGCATTAAATAAAAAACACAGCACTTGGGGGGGGGGGCGATCCTACCTGCTCCTATCAAACTGTTAACTCATAACAACAGGGTAGAGACGAAATTATGTGGTGGTTTCTTTGGTGTGGGTGTACCGTTCTCTAATAGGCAACATGCAAATTTCCCTAATATAGTTGGAAATGTTACGAACACATTTGTATATGCGTATGAAAATAAAAATGCGCCGTTTTTTTTGCATAAAAATCGGCTTTGACAAATTTATTTTAGTATTAAAACAGTAACTTTCGCGGCCGCTATCACGTAAATGCAGAACGCTCTCTCATTGGTCTGACGTGACTAGTCATACGCTGGAGGCCGGCCCTGGCACGTTGCAAACACGCGGCACTAAAATGGAAGGCAACTTTGTGAAAGCGCAGTCGGACAATCTGCCACGAGTAGATACCGATATGGTTCTTGATTACTTTTTTTGTAACGTACATCTCAGTAACTTAGAAAAGGTGGGAAGGGCAAATATGAAAGTAAGATCATCCTTGATAAACATTTCTAAAAACATGCATTTTAGTGTTTTGAGAGTAGAAATTAAGTTGCTATTTAACTTAAATTGTTAGGTTTATGAAAGCTAACTGGAGACAAACCAAAACAATTTAAATTTATTAGAAATTGCTATGTTTGAAAAATACTGTATAATATATACCAAACTTTTTGCAAGAGGGGCTCTGAGCCCCACCCAAATAATTTAATGTTTAATTTTCATGACTTAACATCGTGACATGTTATTATTTAGATAAAATGTGAATATAGCCTTAATATGATAGCTGTGCTCTTGAAACAAATGTTAGAAGTTACATTAAATTAATAAAAAAATATATATGTACTAATTTCCGTCTGTTAGGCTTAACTTGGAATGTATAAAGACATACAAAATGAAAAATTTACATTGTGTGGCCATATTTTTTTGTAGATATGTTTTTATGCTCACGTCTATATCACATACGAATTGCTAAACACGTTGTGGTGCGTATTAAACAATGTCATAATACCGTAATGAAGGTTAGGTCAGATGTAAATAGTAGATATTAAGAAGTTCAGTGTTAAAACTACCTACATAGGGGAAACATAAACAACTTAAATATAATTACGTACGTCAAAATGACCTTCGCAAACAAAAAAAAAACTGATTTTGACGAAACATCTTCAATGTCTCTCCCAACTTCGTTAAACCATGTCTTCATGTTTGTTTCATTTTTGTAACTAACAAATATTTTATCAGGTATTTTGCGAGATGTGCTAGTACACTGCAGTACAATAAACCATTTCGATGATTTTGGTAAACTTGACTGTTTATTTTCTCTTTTAAATACTTCAAACGACTTATTTTAAACCAAATACGCATCACCGCTGAAGTAAACAAACGCGGCGGCCAAGGTTGAATCTGACTTGTGACGTCACGGAGTGAGCAGGCGCGACGGGCGCGTTTTGGCGGGCGTTTCAAACGTAAAACTGTCATTCACTCATAACTTTTTCAAAACTAATTTTTAAATCGTGATAATTTGTAAATACATTTCTAACACATAAATGAATGAAAACCAAGTGCCAGCAAAAAAATTTGCATGTTGCCTATTGGCTGCGCTGGGCTCTAGGAACAGGCCTTGTAACTGATTAGCTTCTGCGTGCTGCTGAAGAGCTCCTATTGGCTGGGCTGTCGGCTGGCGTGTAAGCTACCAGGCGCTGTTTGGCGAACGGCGTTCTGACATGCTGCTGGCTGGCGTCTGCTGGCTGGCGTGTGCGACTGCAGTTCGCCGAGTAAACGGATATTTCACCTCTGTATTCTTAAGTACTCTCTGCGTCGTGACCAACACCGCTGGGCGGTTTTTCAGCGGAGTAGTGTTGTTAAACCTTGTTTTAGTATTTAAGCTGGATTCACTGGACGGGACGGTCATTTGATGAATCACAGAAGCTATCCTCATTCCTCACAAGTATATTGCAGACTAAAATCACGTCTCAAGTTCATTGTCCTCCGACATGCCAGCGTTACATTATCGCAAGCAGTCGCAACTAGAGATGGCCAAGAACGTGGAATGCAAGTAGCAACGTCCATTCACTACTAACGTGCGAAATTGAGACAGCGTGAAATTGAAAGTGTACGCGAGCATTCACACCACTGTTACCTACCGCTGACGATGTCGTTAAATGTCGCGAAGGAGGAAAAAAAATCACAGCTAACGATCGCATCTGTGATCCTTCCAAATCTGCCATACAGATAGCAGATGTGTCGGAAAGGTATACCGATACGCCACGGAGTAGTGACTGCAAATTCACAGTCACTGCTACTTTCAATATCTTTTCACATGCTGTGAATTGCGATTTCTGTATACGTGTGAAATTGTCACAGGTTGCGATTTCACAGCCCATCTTTAGTTACAATACCGACATTCCCTTCGCATTAATCACGGAAACAGATACCGTTGCGTAGATGTAAAGAGGATAGGAAGAGCATGTTTACCTTGTCCTTCGCCTTCAAGTCAATGGATTCACCTCACGTCAACCTTGGAGGCATCGACCGCGTCACAAACTCACATAACCCTTTTCTCCCCCTCCTCCACATGGCTTTCGGGTTGTTATCGTGCTGATAACGACTCTCCTCTCTCCTTTGTGCCGCACGGGCGGGATCAGGGGGAGATTACGCTCAACCCGGTCTACAAACTTCGGGCGACTTTTTCTATTATCGTCGTGTTAACGTCATCTCGCCGCTGTAGATCAATCGCAACAAATTCGGTATCTTACTGACGGAGCAGTTGTTCTCGTTGAGCTACCCATCAACCAACTTCTAGTGCCATTATTTAAACGTGAATCCCGTAGATTTTTTTTTTTTTGCCATCAAGGAGCTCTGTGTTACGAATTTAGCTTTGGCCAAAAAAAATTGAGAGTAAATTATATAATAGAAACCTTTCTTGTTTATTTGGTTAACATACGCGATAAATCTTCTGAGGTACAAACATTATGATGCTGGTTAAATTTTTAGATACAGCAGGCCCTAGTAAAATTGAAGAAATCCCCAAAAATGCATCTAGCGTTTAACACATATACGTTTCCTAATTTTCTGCACATTTCGTTAAACCATTCGTTGAACGGCGGAACTCTCGACGACACTGTAGACAGCAGTGGCATCTGGCGGCAGACGCAGAACTATGTCAAATTATTCCCTCGGTTAATGTAAATAATAATTCCCTTGGTTAATGTAACAAACACCGCCAAAATACTTCAGACGTGATTCTAGCACGTTATACAGAGCCGTAAATAATAATGCCCTTGGTTAATGTAACAAACACCGCGAAAATACTTCAGACGTGATTCTAGCACGTTATACAGAGCCGTAAATACTTACACTCTAAAATAGAAACTGTTAAAAGAGCTTCAAATAAACGAATTTTACTGCAGATATGTTGAACTGCTCCACTTGAGTCAGTAAATTTCTACTGATCATTTTACAAGCAGGTATTCACTGATTAAACTATGACTTTTACTGATTCTTAGTGAATTGCACTGGCCTGGCAGTAGAACCACCACAGTGCATTCCACAGATTCGCCAGTAGGTGACAAACAGCACATTAACTGAAGATTCAGTCAATCAAACAATTCTACTGAAATCACTTATTCAGATCCAACGTGTACAAATCAGTTCCGCGACAAGCTGGTTTTACTGATATTTCAGCACTCATCGCATGTATTGCATGTATTACTTAAGAGTTGATCCTTGTTCACTTTGCGGATATTAAATTTAATCATTTTTGTTGTTTATTTTTTCTCTGGGTCTTTTCCATTAACCTTGTGACCACTAAAGCAATTATCTTTTTGTGTCTGTGCGAATATTCGCAGTGCAACCCGTTCTTGTTTCTGTGTTTATGTTTTGGTCGGGGGATTTTCCCAAAATCACACATGTGGTTGTTTCGTCTTATCAAATACTGTATTTTGGTTTGTCTCCGCCACGTGTGCGCGAAAGAGTCTTGGTTGCTGAAGCACGAGTTTTCTGTTTCGTAATCTTTGACCTCTTTCAATTTTGTATCCAGCCACCTCGATGGAAAAAAAAAAATTCCCACAATAGCACGGTTGTATAATGTTCGCAGTCGTACCACACTTCGTCTGAGGNCCTCGATGGAAAAAAAAAAATTCCCACAATAGCACGGTTGTATAATGTTCGCAGTCGTACCACACTTCGTCTGAGGCTCTGACACAACGAATCCGCAACGGAATAGAGAATACACGGGCAGTCAGGTCAAGAATGTCGTCAACTTCTCACACTGGCTGCAGTCTATGCACAAATCACAGCGTCTTCAGCAAGTAAACGAATTTCCAGCACACGAATGTGTTGTACAGGCCACCCTGAACTCGCAGACTGCTCCAAATCTAACAACAGACCATTTTACGTCGTGTAAACAGCGCGAGTATTGAGGGCACAGCTTACACACGCTTACATTTCGCGAACTTAGTGACGTGTAGGCATCATTTCGAAGAATTCCAAGTTTATCGAGACTAGGCCAGTTTAATTCAAGGACAGGAAGCAGCGGAATCCGCCCTTGATTACTTACAATCTTGTTACTCGGGATCTCTTAGTACGTGACTCAAGGAGTGAGATTTAGAAGCAAAAGTCATTAAAACATAGCTACATATGTTTCAAGTCTACCTTGCCGTCGAACGTATTAGCGAAATTTTCTTGCACCTAGTTATTCGACGACGATAACTAGTTCCAACCGCAACGGGCACAGGATGAGGATGGGGGAGGGTGGGGAGAAGTCCTTAAAAAAATTAAGAATATATAATACGTTTTTATTATTTGCCGTGTTTGGATTTCATCGCCAAGCTACGTTATAAATTGCTGCATCCCAAAACACATCACAAGTATGTCTGCGAGTAACGCCCTGAAATTTTATGCTCCTAAATTAATTTTCGGCGTGCCTGTTACGAACATGACTTTGCAGAAAATGGCACATGTGCATGGATAAAAAACAAAGGAAAGGCATATTTTTGCCATCGCGGAGACAACGCTACACAGACTATTCTAGGCGATTGCACACGAGCCCGTTCAGTCGGTTTCGCTTGGTGCGCCGGGCGGTTGGCATGCGTGCGCTCCCTTCTTAGCGCAGTTTACCGGTGCGAACCGAACACGCCCGCAAACAAGTAGATTTGTATCGCAAACGCCCCTCGAGCCCCCTTCCCAACACCCAGCGAAAAACACACCAAGTGTGCGTCGAGAGAAGAGCTGCCGACCTCCGAGATTACAAAAACGCACGCACCTACATACGAAAGAGCGTAAAAAAATTCAAATGTACTACCACAAACGATGGTAACATCGGTCTACCTTCCAATAGATTTATTTGTGCCTATTCTAAAATTTTGAAGTAAAGCAGTCTCTTCAAAATGTCTCTTCAAAATGATACCCAGTATATGCTGTGGGTGATCGTAATCGGTTAGAATTCGAAGTTCTATAGATGCTTATTTTAGCGTTGTGTCCATCCGTAGTTCTGGGTACCGAAAAGCATTCTTGGTAGTTTTNGAAGTTCTATAGATGCTTATTTTAGCGTTGTGTCCATCCGTAGTTCTGGGTACCGAAAAGCATTCTTGGTAGTTTTTCCTACGCTGAATTATACTGTGCGCCATTTTACACGGAACAATGTATGGCAAAATAAACACTGCATGCTATATTGTTTTTCCCATACCAACAACAGTGGTTAAAATTTTTAGTTACAAAATTTCACGAGCAAGAACTGAGGATAAGTGTGCTGTTGTAGTATTAACGAGTTATTTTCAGTAACAACAGTCACTAACATACTTCCACTAAGGTTGGTAGTGATTTGCGAGAAGTAGTTCCATATCTTAACGTCATAATAAAAGCGTAAATTTTAAGTGTGTGAACACGCTCTGTGTTATTCCACTTGGTTTCTGTAATGTTTGTACATGCACGAGTATCAATAAATAGCCACGTTAGTAACACGTCTACGTTTTTAACAATTTCATAGAGCAGCGCGACCGACGCTTAGCTACCAGTCATCGGGTCCAGGACAATTTTGATCGGTACGCCTGTCGGAAGAATACAAAAATATCAGTGAAGTAGATCCTTAAGGTGGCCTGGGTAGGCCGCAGAATAGTGTGCAGAGCTCCAGCAGAAAACGTTTTATTAAAAAAACAGTCCAACGTGTCTGAGTGAGGTCTGCTTACGAATAGCATTTAGGAAACGTTACACGTCTGTATACGTTTTTCAGTTCCTCCATTTCTCTCTAAAGCATGTTTTTATAATAGTGAAAATGGCTCGAACGGGTGTTTTCGTGGTCATTTTTAGGTATGAACATTCCGGTAGAGAACATTAATAAATAGGAACGAGCATTAAAACCTTTATTTTTATAATTACGTCATACCATCGTAAGGTTTCTGCTGAAAGTCTCATAGAGGCGCGTTAACGACGGCGTGGCTGCACGCCAGTTCAGTGCTTTNACATCGTAAGGTTTCTGCTGAAAGTCTCATAGAGGCGCGTTAACGACGGCGTGGCTGCACGCCAGTTCAGTGCTTTGCGCGTAGAGGTGACGAGAGAGTTGATGTGTATGTCTCGGTCGCCCCTAGCGCTCCCACACCTTTGGGCCTCAGACGTACGAAATTCCTTCAACCAGGCGGCAACCGTAACGGAGCCTTCAAAGGCGAGCCATTTCCCGCTATACCGACAGTCCTTTTCCTTCCACCCACCACACCAGGAAGGATCAACAGGACACGCTCGCGAGTGAGTGACCGACCAAGCGGAAAGCCCGTGACGGTCGCCTCCTAATCTGACGGGGCGAACAAAAAAAATGCGAGGCATCCCGCCGGCGGGGAATAACTCCGGAATGTCTACCCTGCCCCTCCCGCCAAGGGACAGGCAACGACAACAACAGGTCCGGCACGACGATTGAATCCGACCGACCTTTCGACTCGTCGATTGCATCCGACCGACCTCTCGACTCGTCGCGTCGACTCCATTGAGGAGCTGCGCAGCACGGCAGCTTGCGTGCCTTCTTCTGATTGCCGCCTTTCCCACGGCTGTAGTTTCCGTCACAGGCCGGGGAAACTTCGCGAGTTCATCTGAAGACAAGATACACTTCAAACACTACAGACCGCCCCAGTACAGTGTGAATGGCGCGCACTGTTGCCAGATTACTCCAGCGTTGCGACGTAACTGGCAGGCTGAGTAACAAATAGGTGGTGAAGGAAATGGCCTCCCTGACAACTCTTCAGAGAATCCAATCCTGCGACGCAAAGCTAAGCGGCTCCTTTGAAACTGAAACCTGTGAGAAATCCTACCATTGTGATTGCATGGCGCGCACGCGACGAAAATGAAATTTTTTAAATCAGGCAACAGTGCACCCAGGAACAAGGACAGCGTTAACGACAGAAATCATGCATTGAAAAGAGAGTGAATGTCCATTACACTGCACACTGCTCTATAGTACGTCTGTGTGTAGTGACCCCAATATTTTGCGTTACAATTCTGTGAATACTAGGGGTCATAAAAGTAAATGTTAGCTTCATGAGTGTCGTTGTTCCTTTCGCTCGTCCGACAAGCCCCTTCACGACTACGTACAATAGNCCTTTCGCTCGTCCGACAAGCCCCTTCACGACTACGTACAATAGTAAATATGCAGCACAGAGTACTACAGAATACAGAGGTGGACAACAGATAGAACGAACTCCAGGCCACATACGCCAGCAAAATGTTAGAACGCCGTTCGCCAACCAGCACCTGGTAACCTACTCGCCAGGAGACAGCCCAACCAACAGGGAACCTTTCGCAGCATTCAGTAGCCAATCAGACACAAGGCCCGTTCTCCCAGAGCCTCACGAAGCCAAACAGAGAATGGATACGGATACACCCACATCAAAGGAACAGTCACGCCATTTCGTCTATGTGTGCTTATATGCAAATTACTGTGAAGCCTAGCACGGTGCGAAACGATAGTGCCTCTACTTACAACTGATTCGCAGGCAACTCAGTTGAGTTGAGAGATTTGGGCTGCTTTCAACATCGACGTCTTGAGAGCCGGTGAGGGTGAAATGAGATGAGAATGGAGATGCGCCGGAATGCAAGGGCGGCGGAAACGGGAGATCCCCCAAAAAACCCGCCGACCAGCGGCATCGTCCGTCACGATTCCCACTTGAGAGCAGGCAACTGATGTCCCAAATAAAAACTGCTGCTCTTTTTTTTTTGTAAAGTTTAAATGTTTTTAGAGGTTAGCACTAAACGAAGTGACCTTCCAATGATGAACAATAGCCTATGTGCCTACATTTATAGTCGTTTGAGACGCCATTCATATTCCTATAGATGCAACAAGATTCCGAGTTCATTACTTAGGCTGTTGCGAAGTATTGCAGCAAAGCCGCTGGGTTGGCAAGCCAGGAATGGCAGGCGGGCGTTCGTGAGCTGAACTAGAATGGTTGCGAAATAAGTCATAAAACAAACGCGGGGATAGTGTGTTAACGGATTAATCTAGGATCAATTACGCATTTCTGCAAGTTATTTTCAGTTTCTTCATCTTCTTCCTGTATGATGTGTATAATTTATCTCAGGATTTATGAAAAAAAAAAAAAAAAAATTTCAACCATGAACCAGATATTGTATATTGCAATTTTTATTTTACTTCTATTAAGAGTTAATTCTACCTGGCGGCCGCCCACTGTCCAAATCACGTTGCATTCCAAGGTGCCAGCTTGCATCACTCCGCCTGTCCGCGCATTCGGGAAATTTTGTTTGTGTTGGCCGCCAACACACGCGTAATGAGCAGCCAGCTGTCAGCACCACGTTGTAAAAACTACCACGTATCTAAAACAATATTTATATACGTATTTGTAATAGAGTGAATTTTATTTTTTACAATTGGCATTTAATAATAAATACTATCTGCCCGATTTGCACGTATTTCAGCACTTTTTCCAGATACGCCACGTCCGCCATTTTGTATAACGTTGGTTTACTTGGTGCGATTTTACCCCAAAACGAAACAAATAAAAATATTTCAAGCCTGCAAGCACATACAAATTATACCCTTGCGTGCGCACACAGAATTTTAATATCACATAACCTTAAAGTACGCAGTTAAAATATTAAATTAATTAGTTTGGCCTTAAAAATTAGGGAATACCGCTGAAACTACTTTTTGCCGCATTCATTATGTGAATTGAGAAGCCAGTCAACGGCTTCGACATTGTCACTACTGGCTTTGTTTATCTCTGCTGCCACCTTGGAGTTAATGGAGTATATGCAGTTCAGCCAGCTGCCGCTACCTGCACTGCGCCACTGTGCAGTTCTACTGCTACCGCAATGCCACAATATTCTATTTTTGTTCCTTTTATGTTGCTACAGACCTCTCACATAATACCAACGACTCCTCCATTGTTCTATGTGAAGAGCGAGTGTTATCTTGACAGCTATCACAAGCGCTTCTTTGCAAGAGTTCATCTGCGACTCTCCAAGAGCAGTGCCTGTTTTGCGAAGGATGTTCGCAAGATCATTATTTCGCAAAGAAATGAGTTTTTGCCAATAATAATTATTTGTTTATTCATCAAAACAGCAATTAATAACTCGGTACATAAATGTTACGACTTACGTAAAAGACAATATAGAACTGAAATGCCTCGTTCTTTCGCCCGTGAAAAAGTGTTACACAAACTACCAGCATTGAACTTCTTCACAGGGACGGGCAATCCACAAGGCAGATGAAGCGACTGCTGCTGCACCTNAAGTAGCGAACATATGTTATACAGTCTATCACACTGCAGTTTATCATAGGACTGTAAATAATGCTAAGAGAAACTAATATGCAACAATACTTTGCTGTATGTTTATGCACTTAAGCTCCACTCACTCTACTGCAGTTTCATAAGAGGGATGGGTGGGTGTGAGAGTTGTCGTCCGCCATCGCTTCTTCAGACACTTTCTTGTGAACTTTGTTATTAAATGTAATGACTTATTATACTCTCTGTTCCAAAGCGGCGCTAATAAACGGCAAATGAGATAATCTTAATTTAGTATTATAAAGAGGACTGTCAAGTTCACAAGTTTGACCCGCAAGTTCCGGAATATAATTATGAGTAAGCCATGCATGTGCACGTAGTTGAGGTCAATTTTGTATGTAAGCCACCTGCTGGGAAAAACGAGGTCATTAATTAATTCGGATCCGTTTTACACGATAGTGTACAGTTCGCACACAAAAAAATGCATTTGGCCGGTACAGTTAACTGCCAGGCTCGGTGCCCGACGATCTTCCCGTTGTTAGATGATCTGTAAACAGAGTTACTGTTCTGTTTTATGACAGATTCATATTGCTATCACCGAACACAAAGTTTATAACTCACTGATTGTAATAATGAAACGAGTACTGTGCCAGCTGAAGGACATCACGCATCAAAAATATACTGTCTGCAACATCTGAAATCATAAAGACGGCCTGAATAAAAAGATAACCAGTGAAGAAAATAGCTTTTTGTAGCTCAGTGCAGCTAATGAGGCGTTGATAGGGCTAAGGGAAGCATACTGTTTAGGGCGTTGTGTTGGTAGCACATTTCTGTGGACAATTCCAGTAACTTGCACACACAGAAACTGCAAAAAGGAGTTTACGGTTTCGCCACAGAACAGGGAGGTGTACAGAAGAGAAATTGCGTGGAAACGTTATTAATGCCAGGCATTCACTGTTGTTTATGCGTTGCACCATGCTCGGGTAGATCTCCTTGTGGGTGACTTGCTAGTGCGTGCAGTGAGCGATCCCTCATTGGTTGTCCAACCAAGTTCGTCTCTATATAAGTGATAGGTGAAAGACGTTTCGCCACAGCTCGCTATAATTTCGCTTCTCTGTCGTTAGGTATTCTGTGGTTTCTCCCTCGCCCATGCGGGCGGGCGGACGGTGTTCCGTGAGCTCTGCGTCACAGAGTGTCTACGAATACAGAGGTGAAACAGCCGCGTATACCACTAACTCCAGCAGCACACGCCGTAAANTAATTTAGTATTATAAAGAGGACTGTCAAGTTCACAAGTTTGACCCGCAAGTTCCGGAATATAATTATGAGTAAGCCATGCATGTGCACGTAGTTGAGGTCAATTTTGTATGTAAGCCACCTGCTGGGAAAAACGAGGTCATTAATTAATTCGGATCCGTTTTACACGATAGTGTACAGTTCGCACACAAAAAAAGGCATTTGGCCGGTACAGTTAACTGCCAGGCTCGGTGCCCGACGATCTTCCCGTTGTTAGATGATCTGTAAACAGANGGCCGGTACAGTTAACTGCCAGGCTCGGTGCCCGACGATCTTCCCGTTGTTAGATGATCTGTAAACAGAGTTACTGCTCTGTTTTATGACATATTACTCTCACCGAACACAAAGTTTATAACTCACTGACTGTAATAATGAAACGAGTACTGTGCCAGCTGAAGGACATCACGCATCAAAAATATACTGTCTGCAACATCTGAAATCATAAAGACGGCCTGAATAAAAAGATAACCAGTGAAGAAAATAGCTTTTTGTAGCTCACTGCAGCTAATGAGGCGTTGATAGGGCTAAGGGAAGCATACCGTTTAGGGCGTTGTGTTGGTAGCACATTTCTGTGGACAATTCCAGTAACTTGCACACACAGAAACTGCAAAAAGGAGTTTACGGTTTCGCCACAGAACAGGGAGGCGTACAGAAGAGAAATTGCGTGGAAACGTTATTAATGTCAGGCATTCACTGCTGTTTATTTGTTTCACCATATTCGGGTAGATCTCCTTGTGGGTGACTTGCTAGTGCGTGCAGTGAAATATCCCTCATTGGTTGTCCAACTAAGTTCGTCTCTATATAAGTGATAGGCGAAAGATGTTTCGCCACCACAGGTCGCTGTAATTTCGCTTCTCTGTCGTTCGGTATTCTGTGGTTTCTCCCTCGCCCACGAGGGCGGACGGTGTTCCGTGAGCTCTGCGTCACAGAGTGTCTACGAATGCAGAGGTGAAACAGCCGCGCATACCACTAACTCCAGCAGCACACGCCGTAAAAATGACGTCACCGGCCAGCAAGATGTTGGAACGTCGTTCGCCTACTCGCCATCCCGCCGCCCAGACAATGCGAGACCTTTAGCAGCATGCAGAAGTCAATCAGATGCAGGGACCATTCCCGGAGCCTCGCGCAACCAATGAGAGAATGGGTTCGCCCACACCAAAGGAACCGCCGCGCCATTTCGTCCCTGTGTGTATAGTCTATTCGCGGTTTCTTCAAACTGTTTTAATTATACCTTTGAAAATTCAACCCTTGTATGACGTGCTTGGATGTCGCCTGAATATGTCGTGTATCAGAAAAGTTGTGAAGATGGGCGTGTCCGGCGGTCGTTAACCGTCTCGTAGAATCAGCCTCCGGCAACATTAACATGGTGATGACTTTCCAGTTTTTAAATAAAACGGCGGGAATTAAATGTAATAATGAATCATCTTAAATTCAATTTAAAGCTCCCCCGATCAATGGTAACATAAATAGTTATTGTAAAAGCTTAATGTTAATAAACCTCATCAGATACTGTTGTGCTCTACCGAATCATGAGTCATTATTGAGCTACGCCCCTAGCAACTTTCAAGTACTAATTAGCTGAAAAGCTAGTTCGTAACAATGTATTAACTTAAAAAATACCTTGTTTTTGGCAGAACTGAACTTTTACTTACATTTCATCTACAAAATAAAATATTTTGCACTTATAATTAATAAAACTAAAACCAGGGAGAAAATACGTGTATTGGTAATACGTAGTAAGAAATAGCGAGCGATTGAGTGAAGAGATTTGGGCGGCTTTTTAACAGCGAGGTCTAGAGAGCCGATGAAGATGACCGAGGTGAGTATGGAGCAGCGCCGGCCTACCAGCGCCATCGTCCGGCACGATTCCCTCATGTGAAAGTCCGGGCGTGATCCGGCCGGGGATTGAGCCAGGTTCGCCTTGGTGGGAGGCGGGCAGGCTAACCGCTCAGCCACCGCGGCACCTAGTAAGAAATAGTTCTTACGCAAAATATTATTACACTGAGTGCGGACGAATACGATGCGCTGTCACGTTGGCGTAGTTTTCTAGACTCGGTTAAGCTTTGTTTGCATAAGGCGGAGATATATTCTGTAAGTAGATCTTCAACAGGGCTTCAGAAAAGTTGTAAGTAACCGTGAATGGACTGTACTTATCTTCTCTGTGCCCGCGTCGTGTTCCCGAGAACACCCGACCACGTCCGGGTATCGGAAATGCTCGAGTTGGTGCGCGCGTTCCCGGTACGCCCCGCGTCGACGTCACTCGCCTCTCGCCGCCGCCATCTTGTTTACGGCGTGACTCGCCCGGACGCGTCTAATTGCGACGCCGCTTCTCACGGCAATAGACGGTCGCCTCACCGCAGCTGTCCCCCCTTCGCCACTCCCTCACACAGCACTTCACGGCACCAACGCCTCTTCCGCTCGGGACTAATTCCTGCTCCGCGGGAATGAGTTACATTCCCTGAACGAGACAACCCCACAACCCCGCTGATGAAACTAAAGAGTTGGAGGGGAAAAGGAAGCAACTAGAGTCATNAGCTGTCCCCCCTTCGCCACTCCCTCACACAGCACTTCACGGCACCAACGCCTCTTCCGCTCGGGACTAATTCCTGCTCCGCGGGAATGAGTTACATTCCCTGAACGAGACAACCCCGCTGATGAAACTAAAGAGTTGGAGGGGAAAAGGAAGCAACTAGAGTCATCCCGACAGTCATCCCTGCATCATGAATGAAAACAATGACGTGGAAAGCATTAGCCCATTCCGCTTCCGCGCACACGATCCCGAGTTTGCATGGGCCGCGGTGGTGTAGTGGATAGACGACTCGCCTCCTGCCTAGGCGAACCTGGTTCGATCCACGGCCGGATCGCTCCCGGATTTTCGCATGTGGGAATCGTGCCGGACGATGCCGCTGGTCGGCGGGTTTCCTCGGGGATCTCCCGNTTTCGCATGTGGGAATCGTGCCGGACGATGCCGCTGGTCGGCGGGTTTCCTCGGGGATCTCCCGTTTCCCCCGCCCCTTCTCGGCGCTCCACCAGACACACCTCGCTTCGCCCTCGTCGACTCTCAAGACCTAAGAGCCGCCCAAATCTCTTCACTCACCCCCGAGTTTGTCGCACAGGACAGACATTCCGGACCAGCAGCGGACGTAACAAGAACCGGTTCATACAGTGGCGTACGCAGGATTTTATTTTGGGAGGGGCTGGATCTCGATTTCTGAAGTGAGCACTTTGCACAATAAGAAAAACACCTTTTCCCAATTTAAAAAAATATTTTAATTTCAATTGCACATCAAGGAAAACTTTCTGAAATTGTTTATTTCAATTTTCAGTACATAACTCTTAGTTATGTTTCTAAAATTTGTTCGTGTTTATTTATATTTTTACTTTATTTGGGATGGTCTGGAGCTCCTTCAGCTCCTCTTTGCGTACACCCCTGGTTTACGATATAATTAATGAACAGATGGAATCAACCTTTATGCACTATAAAAATTAACCTAGCATGTAATTTTAAGATTAGGATAAACCTTTCGAATTCAAGCTGACAATGCGTGTTTCTTAATTACAGCCAACGAACTGCAGGTCTTTTGAAACGAATCTTTGAAAACGACCACTGCCCATAACTGCGTACGTTTTAACGTACGCACTGCTTGAAATACTCGTCGTTAATTTGGATGCGAGTTGGGAAAGGTAGTTTCATGTCTAAACGTCGAATAAGCAGCGTAATGTTTAAATTTGTGCGCAATATGTTTATTTAATTTACTTTCTGCTCGTAGAAACACATTCATCTTCCTATACGCTGTTCACAGTAAAGTGAGCACTTTTGAGGCCCTAGCTACTGTTTTTTCTTTCGGCCATTTTTTATCCTTTAACCACCCTTTTAAATAAATATTACCGTGGAGGTAATGAACACAGTGTGTATATTCCACCGCACTCGGAGTGAACGTCTAAGGCTAAAATAAAATATATATATTTACTATTATTCCAAATGAGAGGGCTTTCAAAAGTGCTCACTTTACCGTGAATACCCTGTAACTAATAGGTTCACATGATTAACGCACATCTCCACGGCAATATTAATTTTACGCATGGTAGAAGGATACAACAATGGGGAAAAAAAGTAGATCCTAAGCAAGGATTTCAGAAGTACCGGTGCTCAACCGCGAACGGCCCATACCAACTCAATGCACATAATTTGCCATTCCAAAGGTCAGCGGTCCCGGCTCCTAGCACTTTCTTGCTTCTTGATNATACCAACTCAATGCACATAATTTGCCATTCCAAAGGTCAGCGGTCCCGGCTCCTAGCACTTTCTTGCTTCTTGATCACCCATTTTGTTAATAAAGTAGTGAATAACAAAAAATGTATGTAGCAACGTAATAAAAAAAAACTTTTGCGTCTCGTTACTTTTACGACTGCAGGATCGTACTTTCGTCTCACATTCTACACACAGAATACATTAGTACACGGAGACGATATAGCGCAGCGGACCCTTTGATGTGGGCGTACCCGTTCTTCGATTGGCTGAGGGAGGCTCCGGGAATGGGCCTCGTGTCGTGCTGTGAAAGCTTTACTTTACTGGCTGGGCTGCCGGCTAAGTTACCAGAAGCTTATGAGCGGCGGCGTCCACGCATTCCGCTGACGGCCAATCATGCCATTTTGTTGGCGTCTGCCGCTGAGGTTCGCGGTGTAAGCTGCTGTTTCACCGCTGTATTCTTAAGGGCGCTGGCCACGGAAAAAATACGTTATTTCATATTTGTAACACATACTGTTCAACTTGTAGACATTATCTGTGACTATCTTTTCCTCACATGAAACATTTTTAGGTAACATGATTTTTGCAAAGTGACATGTCAAAATCATAATTTTTTAGAAAGGCACAAATAATGAAAACCATCTTACATAGAGAAATAAGATGACTCACACTAAAATAAGATGCCAAGAGCTACTTCAAGGCGTCTATAAAATTGTACAAGGAAATGTTTTGCAATTTTAAAAAATTGATGAAAATATGGAAACTTTTGCAAATTTTTAATTTTTGGCTGCCCCTAAATTTTTAGAAAATAACTATGAATTAAGACAAGATCTTTCAGGTGCCTTTTTTAAAAATGTTTTTGCAAATTCTTTAGTTTATGTTACTTGTAAAAAAAAAAAAAAAAAAAAAAANTGTCATTTTGCAAAAACCACGCAGTCTAAAAATATTTTATCTGAGGACAAATTAGTCACAGATAATGCGTAAAAGTTGAATATTATATGGTTCAAATATAAATAAGTCTACACACACGAACGACGGCGAATGGCGAAAGGAAACCTTCGTTAGACTCATAACAACGTGCGTAGTACGTTGAAACCTAACGAGCTGCCTGTGAACGTTTCATCGTAATAAATCACTGTATATACTGATTTGTAAACTTTGCTGCTCTAGCGCTTTGTGAATCATTCGTAAATAAAACCCAGCACCGAGCGCGCGGTTCACTGGTTCGCGAAGGGCCAGTGTGTACTTAATACGCGCAAGTACAATACGGACCAAAATATCATTAGACTGCGGCACATCTGCAGATGCTGAATTCGTTTCGCGACAGCCTAGGCCTGGAAACACGTGAACGTCTGTGTTGTTTCTGCAAATCTTTCTGTTCGACACGCCGGGTAGTAAACCCGTATGATCCCAAGAACAGAATCACACACAATCTAGTCAAAATTAAGAATGTGTTCTCTCCATAGCGGCAGCCTATGAACGGATCGCCTCAGCTCGAGTGCGCCTACGCCAGACTGTGACAACTACCACACGGGTCGTTGAACCAGCGAATTTTCCCCGGTGTCTAGTTATCAGCGCGTGACCGGACGGGATATCCGCAACACTGCAACGGCGAAGCGTTTCAGTGTGTTGCACGGGAAGAGGCGCTTTAGCGATTACTGTACCTGGCTCTTCGTAGTCCCCCCAGACATGTGGGCTGCTTCGGAGACGAGAAGAAGTGTGTTACGACAAGCTTTTCGCCTACGCGTACACGATACCAGGGAAGACTTGGGTATCGCCAGGCTTTCGTCAGTTGAACCCGACACACATTCACCGAACGGGAAAATGTTGCGTGTTCCTATACAATAATTGTTTGTTTTAGTGAGCTCTACCACCCCTCAATGTTTGTCCCATGATTTTAGAATCATCCTGTGTGTATATATATATATATATACATATACATGCATATGACATAATGCATTGTTTGAGTAATTACCGTTGCAACTAACTCCACGGTAAATTCCTCGCTCATTATCATTTCTACTCTCTCATAAACTTTATGGAGCTATTCGCTGGACACTGAGGCTTCTCGAAAATATCGGGGTGTTGTTGCATTTTAACGTATTACACACATCCCTGTTTGAGAAACTAAAGATTACAGAGAGAAAAAAAAAAAGTACCCATCATCCCGAGAAAGTTTTTTGCTGTAAATCGCCGTCTCTAAAAACTGTGTTTACGAATACTTGAAGCCGTATTCTAGTGATCACAAAAGTGTATTCTATACACTTTCAGTGCTTTCAGTAAATGAAAAAATATATGATAATAATTATGATGATGATGATGATATCACGACTCGACTGATCAACAATTCTAAGGAAATTGGAATCGTTTTAACCGTTTTTTATGGTTAGCGGAAAATGGATTTAACTAAAGAAATCAGTCGGGAGAGAACCCACGACCTTCCGGGAGCGAATTGGGAATGCTACTATCTCGGTAAAAAGTAAATTGAAATATCTGTTTCGGATTTTACGCACTTATTTAGATAGCGAGGCTTTATCGCCGTGGGGACTGGTTATGAAAGAACAGGGTTATGAATGAAAACAACCCAGTGTAATATCTTAGAAGGGGAGGGGGAGAATTTACATTTCGGCATCCTACGCCATAGCGCAATAAAAAATTTATTTTTTTCATGAATGGGAAACCCGAGTAGTTGAGCGCTGCGAGCCCACGCGCACTTACAGGTCGTGTCCCAGACGAGCGCGTGGTCAGTGCGGCCAACTGATGAATGACGCACTCCTGCGCACGCGACGGCCAGCCACGGAACAGCGCGGTCGTTTTGAGGTCGCAGCCCGCTGCTGCGACATGGCGGGCCCCGCCACGCGAGGATGNNNCATGTTCGCTCTATGGTCGCGGTAATTCATACAACACAAGCACGGCACAGGGGGTGACAAAAGTTACAAGGCGAAACAAAAGTGCATCCCGTGGAGTGGAGATGAGAAATGTGGGCGACTGGTTGAAGGTATTTCGCGCACGTCTGAGGCCTAAAAGCGTGGGAGCGCTAGGGGCGACCGAGACATTAGCATCAACTCCCTCATCGCCTCTACGCGATAAACACTGAACTAGCGTGGGGTCTTGCCGTCGATAACGCGCCTCTGTGAGACTTCCAGCGGAGACCCTACAATGTTATGGCGTAATAATAAATATAAAGGTTTTATGCACGTCCCTATTCCTTTTTCAATATTTCGTACCGGAATGTTTATAACTAAAAATGACCGTGAAAACACCCGTTTGAGCCATTTTCACTATCACAAAAACATGCTATAGAGATAAATTGAGGAACTGAAAAGCGTAAACAGCCGCGTAACGTTTCTTAAATGCTATTCGCAAGCAGACTTCACTCAGACACGTTGGACGGTTTTTTTTTAATAAAACGTTTTCTGCTGGAGCTGTGCACGCCATTTTTGTTTGGCCACCGTAACATCGTGGTCTTGGGAGCCAATGAAGGTGAAGCGAGGTAAGTGTGGAGCAGCGTCGGAATGAGGGAGTGGGGAAGCGGGGAATCCACAAGATAACCCGCCGACCAGCGGCATCTGACGGCTACATTTCACTGTAACGTTGGCAATGAATTAAGGCTCGGCATCGCACACTACATCGGATTCATTCATTTCTTACTGTTTTAAGATTTTGTTAAGTAATTTTTTTTATGATACAATATATGTTTAGCTGTTAGCCTTTCTCTGCAATACAGACATTAAATCCAAACTGTCAACGTAACATTTTGTCACAAATAAAATTATATAAACTTTAACATATCAATGCACCCCTGCTATTTGACATATACCAAATAACATGTATTAAATTAAGTCAAAAATAGTCATTCTTAAAATGTAAATTTTTTATAAACAGAAATTTTTCATAATCACTCTGAATCTGAAATTACGACACGAAAACGAAAATATATCCGCATAAGAGGGTGAAGGTCAGCCTTAAAATATATATGGGTATTTTACGTGTAAACGTCTTTTTTGTTACTTAAATAAAACTGTCGAAATAAGATTATGCTTCTAAAATTTCACTGCCACGTGACTAATGAGGTACACGCTAATGTTATTAGTTTTATACAGCGAATGGATATAAAAACGACACGAGACAGGAATTAAAATGGCCGGTAGACAGCCATATTTGATAGGAGCCTACCCATCACTTCAAACTGTCCAGCACAGAGGACAGACCAGTTTGAATGACGTCACGTATTTGGAAGGTACGGTAACCGCCTTTTAACAGGTCCTCGATAACTGGAATGACTGCGCATGTTCCTGATGCCTCTTTTTTTCCTTCGTTTAAATACTGGCCGCCGCGTTTTAACATACTTCCATCGAGTAATTTTTTTCTCTACTATTCGTTCTAAAAGGCAGCACCACTCGTTGATTTCTCATACGATTAAAGCTGTAAACAACACTGAACATTCACGTGTTCATTGACTGTTATCATAGTTATGATTTGTGTCGCACTCTTTGTAAAGAATACCACACAGTTCTGTGGTTACCACGAAATAACGTTACTACCACGGAAACGCCTGAAAGAGTCTTTATTTAATCAAAACAATTTTAGTGTCTATAGTTGAGTTTGGTTGCCTGCAGCATGATATATCGTCGGTCATAAAACTGCAGTTGCACTAATAAATAAATAAATAAATAATACGACATTTTATTAAAGAAGTTTACTTTTTTTTCGTATCACACTATGCAACTTCATTTCGAAAGAAAAAAAAATACGGTATTACAAAATTTAAATCATACTGCACAATTATACTTTTCTCAGCTTACTCTTTTGCTGAGTTTATTTATATGCAAGAATCACACATTAATTACGTGTACCAAACAGTACAACTGTACGATTGCTGAAGCACCAAACCACCGGGAAAACAACTATGACGACACAAATCGCAGCACGAAATGTCAACTCACTTCAACAATGACTGGTTCATAGCGAACTGAGCGCTTTCGAAAAGCCCTACTTACTTTCGTCTTCCTTCGCATGTGTATCCTTCCGCTACATGTAAGAATTTGCACTATCACACATAATTAATTACATGCAAACACGCATTCACCAAGTAATATCGAGTAGCTGCCAGAAACTTAATATGGTATAGTTACGTCAGTTATTGATATAGTAACCACGAGAATTAAAATAAACGAAATTCAGCGGTCACCAATTTACAAATATATTTTTTTTTATAATAAGTTACAAGAACTATTTTTGCTACTAATGTATTACCAACGTTACAGAAAGTACTCTAATAAAGTTTTATGTTAAAATACGAGCAGTTACGAGCAGTTTTGAGCAGGGATTTTAGTTTTCAAATGCCGCTTTAAAAAACAAGTGTTCAGATTATCACCAGTGCACAACAGTCTACGTTAACGCAATAGTACAGGCTCTTCGCGATTAATTGGGCACATTAAAAAGCCCAGCTTATGATCTACTTCATATCAATTTTGTATCTTTCCGCTATAAACAAAATCAGTATTGACATGGGTTTGGTATCTTAATTCATGCACCAATAATGTGAAACTGTAAAAATATTGTTGCTTCTACTCCTACTGTTGTAGACTTTAGACAAACATAAAATAAATAAATGTACTGTTAACTAATTTAAACTTTACATTTTTCGTTAGGGTTTAGGCCAATAAAATGGAACTACTTTTCTTTATTTTATGCCAATTTAAATGGCGAAGTTGCAATAACTCCCTTATCTTACATCTTTGTACATGAAGCATTTGACAAACAGCATACAATTACGGGTGTGTACATATATATATGTATTATACATTCTGCGGACCAAGTGATTACTGAGTTATGCCTTATTGCTACTGACCAGTTTTCTACAAAAAAAAACTACAAATACAAAAAAAAATTCATGAATGACGTATAAGAAATAAATAGAAAAAATTTTTTATGGACGCAAAAAATAGCTAAAAAAATTTATAAACATTAACATCTCTGTAATCTAAGATGAAACAAGACTTATTTCTAAAGGCGAATTTTCCGTAGAAATAAACTACAATTACTACGGCAGGGACGTTTTCACTGAAAAGCTGATGACAAAAGTGTTGGACTTGGCCGCGAGCCAGCTGTACAGGGGCTGTGCTAGGTGTGTGGAACACGGAACACTCTTGCTGCACGCCCTGTTGAGGCTGCGGTGCTTGAACAAGCCATTCATCACGTCGTCGCCGACTGTGACGGACACAGCTCCGCCCGTGTCGTCCGACGCAAATGTTCCTTCTCCGCAGAGACAGGCTGGCTAACGGAGCCTCAAGTGCTCCCAGCGTAAATTCCTATGCAGGACATTTCTCTTCAAAGATTAACACGCCAAACGAAACATAACGTTGGGCATCGCAGAGGGTCTCATGGGAAACCAGGATACTGTGTCGAGAAAACAACACACAGGAAAATAAGGAGCCACGGTGGCTGAGTGGCTAGACTGCTCGCCTCCCACCAAGCCAAACCGGATTCAATCCCCGGCCGGGTCACTCCCGGATTTTCGCGACTGGGAATCGTGCCGGCGATGCCGCTGTTCATCGCGTTTTCTCGGGGATATCCCGTCCCCCATCCCCTTGCATTCCTGCGCTGCTCCATTATCACCTCATTTCACCTTCATGGGCTCTCATGACCTCGTTGTTAAGAGCCGCCCTAATCTCTCAACTCAACTGAGGTACATAATAGAACACAAGCTGGGCTTTCGCGGGAGATATACAAAAACACAACACAGAGAATTCCGAACAAGAATTAGATCAGAAAGCTACAAGAAAACGCAACAAGTGGACACGACACAAACTTAACAAAAATATTAAATATGGGCAATACAACTAAGACACCACAGACGAAAAAACAACTTGGCTTCTATTACATTTCTGCACAAACTTATAACCGTCTCTAACTAATCTGGCACAGCGACTTCAGTCTTTCCATAAATAAGCTAAAGACAGTGTTTATTTGAGAAGATATTTTTTCAAGTCAACATATTTCACGACGAAAGATATGTTTTTACAAGTTTTAACTGCCCGTGTGTGGATCAATGATGTTTTATTATCGGAACTGTCGGATTTCGGGCCTGTCAAACTAAACTGTGAAATATATATAAATATAAATATCTTCTCGGGCAGACGACAACCGTTAACAATGGAAGATTTGTGTGTATGTTATATTAAAATGCATTTTTGTATAAAATTAAACATTATTTCGGACATACTCCTTTGCAGTGGGTCTCGTAGAAAAAGACAACACAGGGGCTTAGGTGTATCTACATTCTAAATCGGAATCTGTGAGAATTTCTCTGTTTCAATCAGTTAACAGTATCTGACTGATTCAACAGTCACTTCAGCGAATTTAACTGATGAATCAGTGAACAAATGACAGTTTTCCTTCACTTACTGATTTCGTGACATTTTCCACTGATTCATTAATTTTTTTTTTTGTTTCACTTGTTTTTCAGTGGGTTTTTTTTTGACTGATTGATTAGTTAAACAGTGTGTAAAATTGGCCGTTAAAAAACGTGTATCAAGTGAAATAACAACGCATTGACTAATAAAACCAATACAAAATACTTTCTAAAATGTGTTTCGTCNATCAAGTGAAATAACAACGCATTGACTAATAAAACCAATACAAAATACTTTCTAAAATGTGTTTCGTCTTTCAAAACACCATTTTACGAGGTAATATGAACATTCTGCCTTTCATTCCGTTTTCATGTAACCATCACAGTGCTATGTTAGAANCACCATTTTACGAGGTAATATGAACATTCTGCCTTTCATTCCGTTTTCATGTAACCATCACAGTGCTATGTTAGAAGGTTTAAAACTGCATATAATGTGGTGAAGAGAGTGCACTCATATGTACTATTCGTTTTAACAATCCTAACGCTTTCGATAAAGAACTATAAAACACATTTTCCACTCATTTGTCACGAGAACTTATTTACTTTTTTAAGTTACGGTTAATTGTGCAATATAAATAGTAAACTATCGTAAATATGTTTATTTCTCGTAATTATTTGGCTAAATTCAATAGAAATTGATATTTAATTCGCCACTGCAGTTGGCCGTTACTTATTCAATCAGTGAAATTGTTTCACGTCACTAATTNAGAAATTGATATTTAATTCGCCACTGCAGTTGGCCGTTACTTATTCAATCAGTGAAATTGTTTCACGTCACTAATTTAATCAGGGAAATTTTTTCACTTCAACAATCTGTGGTTTTCTACTGATTCTAAGTGGAGCCATTTTCACTGATTCGAGTAGTTAAATTTCACTGCGAATCAGTGGTTTTCCATTGATTCGAATTAAGAGTGTAGGTAGCGCAACTCTAGACAATCTGCACGTCACAGTGACCCACACACTTTCAAAAATTAGTAAGTCAAGTTTGATATTTTGTAGGTGGTTATACTGCCTCTTTATAAGAACAAGGGAGAAGGGAGGAAAATCACGAAATACTTTGCACTCACAAATGCTCTCTTGATAGTTGAACCAAATCACGCTGAGAAAGAGTTTCATTTCTTTGTACTCCATCCCCTCCACTTCACAAATGGAACTAGTGTTTTCAAGTGCTTCTCGTGTGTAAAATATGTAGGACAACACTGCATTGTCAGTAGATAGTCACCACAAGCTCTAGAACCGTATAGTGTGACCGGTACCATTAGGCAATGGCTGATGTTATAACCATAGACTAAAGACGAGGTAGCCCGATCTCGCTGGCTGCGCACAACCAATTTCCGTGTCCCAACATTGAACTGCTTTTCTGCCTATACGGCTAGCATGGTTTGGATTTGAGGTTAGAAAACTGATTTGTAAACAAAGGCTTTGAGATGTATGTATACATACTTCCTCTAAACAATTTGTAATGCAGCTTGATTAAATTCATATTGGTGAAAGTATTTTGTTTGTATAATTGTGCTTGTCTACTGAAAATTGAGATAAAAAAAACACTTTCATCACTGTTGACCATGTGACTTTGACAGTTGCGATTCTTTGGGGTAGGTTCATGTTGGGTACATGCGCACAAGATGGAACAATCGGTCTACCTTTTCTTTAGTCTATGGTTATAACCAAAGTGTTATCAGACTTCAGTCTTCTTACTGATTTCCATCAATATTACCAGCACCACAGAAATTCTTCGGTACCGTCCGTCAACGAAGCGTTATACATTCCCAAATGCAATAGTGACTATGATTTTATTAAAGTCATAACGTTCCCAGGGTGTATGATAAACTGGTGAGGCACAACAAATAATTTACGACGAAGTTAATGCTCATCTGTCAACCTATTGCCTGCAAACATTGCACACCTAAAATAATTGTAAGCACGCCTGATTTATTTTATAATAATAATAAACATATATGCGAACCCACAAGAATTTTTATGTAACCTTGTCGATTCTGTAATTGACAATAGCTCACATTGTATTACTTGAAAAAAAATAATAACACAATAATTAAATTAAAATAGATATTAAAAAAGTGCCGATCGCGTCTCTGGTGAAACAACTGAGCATTTCACGTATATTTAAGGCCGCTTGTGATCTCCAAAGACAGGGCAAAGTCCATTTTGCATGATTTAAATATATTGAGATTGTATACATTTTATGAATTAATATTGTCGTAGTACAAAAACTGTGTTTTTAAAAATACGTTAAGTGGCAAAATTTTGCTTGTAGTATTCCTAAATTTGTTTTGTAAGTGTACGATATTTTTGACTCTGTGTGAAATCGAAAACGTTTGACTTTCTTAGGATAATTTACGTTAAACGAGCAACTGGTCGATCACATGCTTTCTTTCGTATTGTGGCTACTTTATTACACATACACGTTATTCAAAGCAGTTAACTTATCGCCGGCTATATATAACTTTGCTTATTTATAGCCCGAGCATTGCATTTCTGTAGTCCGATAGCCAGAACTGTGTTTTTATTTCTGCCAGGCAATTGTTCCACTTTTTTCAATAGCCCAGGTTTTAGTTTCCTTTTAATGTTCGAATTATCTGGCCATAATGCACTCCTATCGTATCGATTCTCTTGCTGTTAAACAGTGCTGATATTTCACTTGTATCCAACCCCGGCCTGTACTTCGTACACTTTAGCTAAACTTGTCTTGTTTGTATTTTTTTTTATGTCATGCAATAAAACTTAAGGTTTGCACCGTCTTGGGAAATTAATTTTAACCGCCACTACGTGATAGGTAGAAAAATATGCCTACTCGGTTTTGTAAATAAAACTCTGCGTTTTCTAATGGTGGTGATATTATTTTCGTATGACTAAAATTTGTTCGTAAAATCTTATATTTAAAATTTAAAAACTATTTTATACTCACTTCCGATATAGCTATGTAAGTTATATTTTTCACAAATCATCTCCTAACGATTCTGAAGAATAATGTGCGGTGTAACTTAAAACTGAGATCTGTGTTTCATGTTATTTAGTTTTAAAATGTTGAGTGCTAGTTCAGCCTTTCGCCGGTAGGTGTCAGGCACAGCACCCGAAAAAGAGTTCGTAATAGGGTTGCTAGATGCCGCTACTGTCGCGGCGCAATTCTGGCGGGAAATTATTATACTAATAACATGTGTGGTGAAGTCAGATACAGTGCAGTGACGAGAAAAAATTAAGCTTGCCGGAAGTGGAAGGAAACTAATCGACGTAAACTTTGATAAGCAAAATTAATATTTTATAAAAGTCATACTTGTTTAACACCGTTAACAAGGCCGGGTTTATAAAAAAAAACCACAGTACGCAAGAACGCAATGACGCAAAAAGTCGAATGTACGTGGAGCCTGTTTATTAAAAATGCAAAGACGCAAGAACTCAAAGCTCAAGTTGGCCAACTTTCAACTTCTTGCGTTTTGGATTGTGTTTCCGCCTTCTATATTTATAGCAATGCTCACCGAAATTGTTTTACATGCACACCTAATGTGCACATAAGTCTGCGATTACCTGTTTTCGTTAAGCTTGTTTTTAGTGTGCGTTTGGTTTGTCGTTTGGGGCAAATACTGGAGATAATGATAAATACCTTGTTCAAATAATTTGGAGATGTTTAATTTCGAATAACACTCTTTCGTTTTCAAAACAAAATACGCGTGGTAAATATGACCCTTCATGATCTCAACAAAAACATTAAGAAAAACAATTTATTTCTGCAGTTCTACAATTTTAATTTAAGGGTTGGTGATAGCTTGCGCCTTGCNCAAACCAGGGTGTTGAAGATCTATAGGGATTTCGTAGGCCACTAAAATATAGGGTAGAATGACTTCGCCAACTGTTGAAATTAAAATAATGCTCATTTAAAAAAGAAAGCTGTATATATTACAAACAATACAATTTTATTTTTAAATATAAGTAAGTCACAAGTAAATTAAGTTTAAGTATTCTTATCATTGTTATGTGTCCGTTTTATGATCGTTGCTGGAGAAGAAGGAGCTGAAGGATGAGTTGATGTTTGCAATCAAATGCAGGAATTGAGCTTTATTGAATTTCCAAATGCTGGTTGTCTAACAATAAATGGTACAAGTCATTAATATCAGCGTAAATGCCTTTTTAAAAGAAATAAATATGTATAATTAGCATTTTAATAAACGATTGTGTAGTTAACAGAGTAGCCAACCTATGTATTATCTACCATTAATTGTTAAACACATATTTAGTTCCCTGTTACCGTTTGTAAATACATTTAATTATAAAAAAATTTTACCAAATTATTATTGGCAGTAACTAAAACTGTCTGAAAACTGAAATAATTATGTTTAAGAGTTGTAATGTTGGCACCAAATTCTACAGGAAAATAAGGGTCCACCAAAATAGCATTGAGCTTAGTCTCTTTATCTTACTTGCGTTGTGGCGCAAACCTAATACAGCCTTGCACCCTGCTGGGGGAAACGACATTTGTCTTGTCCCCTCACACCGCCACTCAGCTGGACTCCTTGAGTCATCCACACCAAGCTCCCTCCTGCCACATGGAACAAAGCATACTCCGCCAGCGCTGCTATCTGTTGAGAACATGAGGAACCTGAGGCCCTTGCCTTCTTTCCCAACACTAGCGGCTGGAACTATGGAGGAAGCTTGCCCTTAAGTTCGCGAGAGTTCACATCAGGANGCCCTTAAGTTCGCGAGAGTTCACATCAGGAGAGACGGGTTACATTAAAATTCTACGTCCATTTTAAGTGCAGAAGGCGAAGGGAAACCTCAGAAATTTCGTCATTTCCTGTTATTACGGATCTGGATGTAAAGGCCGTGGGGTAAATTCTGCCCTCCGGTAGAAAGAGGGAGAAAAAAGGACAGCTGATGAGTGACTGCGAAGCAACCGACTTTGCCTAACATACCCGTCAAAGTGCGATAAATTTTGCATGAACGCTTTCTTACTGTATTTCTCGAGGATCACCCGTTTCCCCCGCCTTTGCATTTCGGTGCTGCTCCATACTCATTGGCTCTCAACATCTCTTTTTTTTTCTCCCAACAACGCAGTCTTGTTATAACGTCAACCTTAATTTTGAATAAATTATTCGATTATATTGTAAGGACATAAAATCTTTCCCGGTCACATCGCCACGCACAGATTGAGCTGAGACGACGGGGTGTTCGCGACTGCAGTGGATTCCCAACTTCGTACTCATAATTTCTATCATGACGGAAGTTTGCACGAACCATCGCCGACTTATGCGGTCTCCTCGCTAAATTAAGATGACCAGACAGTCTGCTTTCCGCAGGACAGTCCTTTAAAAAAAAAGCGTCCTGCAGGATGCGAGAGGGCAAATATAGTAATGGAATGTACTTCTTTAGCCAAGGGTCCTACGAAAAGTCCTGCTTTATATAAACAGGCAACAACATAAATTTTATATTATTTTGTGTGTCCACAGCGATGCAATCAATGTCATTATATTGAGTTTTTAATTTTCAAATGAAGATAAATGTTAAGATGATATTTGTGTTTGTAATTTATGTTACACCTGCAGTGAGTTTTATGTACTCATTTTACGAAAGAAAAGTTTTCGACAAATGTTAGTGTTCCTTAACTTAGGGATTTAATGTCATTTATTTAGGCCTAGGCCCATATATTTATTAGGTGTATCCTTTTCAATTTTTTAATCGCATTACCTTTTATTTACAGAACTGCCATGCATGTAAGTTAACCTTAAACTTTTTATTATAATGACATAATTGTTGGCAAATGTCCTGCTTCGTGGTTTGAAAACTCTGGTCACCCTACGCCACATGGCACTGGAAGGTGGGGTGGCACCTCTCAGTGCAGAACACGGCGGTGGTACACGCGTTCATGTTCGCAACGTCTGCACGGGGTGGCGGGCGGGGTCGCCTCGACGTCCGCAGCTCGAAGGAAAGGTTGCGCTAGGAGACGAGCACGTCGGAGATGGCGTCATGGCGCGTGGCGTCCCGTGCCGGAAGTCTTCCCACGCACGCGACGTGGGTGTTGCTTTAACGCACGCATGCGCAACGCGTGCTGCGTGACGCCCGGCCCACAGCCGCAGCCCTTCCGTCACTCGCAGTCGGTTCGCCGTAGCACGTCCGGCTAGGGATGTTGGAAATATATCGATATACCGAAATTACGATATTATTTCGACGATATATCGTTATAAATCGTCGCTATATTTCAACGAAATTTTTTTTCGAATCAATATATATATTTTCTAGGTATTGGAAATAAATATTTATGAAATACTCTTTTAATACGCACTGTTTTGAATACAAAATTTGAATTTAAAAATTACTATGCTTAATTTGGCAACATGCGCCAAAAACAGGCGCTACAGCTTTCTGTAATGCCTCGTGTCGCGTGTGTCTAGAAGTGGTATTTGTGAGGTTTTCAGTGTAGTTAAAGCTATGTCACGTTCGCGTAATAAAAGTACATTAAAACATGTAAGCAGGCAAAGTAAGGTTGAGATGTGATAAGTTTGTCACACGCTGTGCACTCTCAATCTTGATTTCCAACCAATGGTGAAATAGGCGCACGGTTGTACTTCCGTTTCCTTGTTACCTCAATGATGCATTTAATAAAAGAACAACATGGCAAGAGTTTTCTAGCAGCTGCGTTGGTGCAGGGAACGTAACACGGCAGAGTGCCCACAATCTGTCCGCGAGCTCCCGCGATACGGTACATTCCGCGAGTTACCGCTGCGAAACGTTCCCAATGGGCGGCTGGCGAACAGGCTACCAGGCGCGCCAATTGGCTGGCCGGTGACGCCATCTTGCTGGCGCGTGCGGCTAAGAGTTCGCGGCGCAGGCTGCTGTTTCACCTCTTGTCACACTGTCCAATTTTCGCTGCCGTCTATATTCGACGATAAAATTTGAAGACAAACTACGGCCGTCAAATTTTTCTTTCCAAAAAATTTTACCACATAATCTTGAATGTGTTTGAAAATGTGCCACACTTTCAAATTTTTTTACTGGAAGAATTTAATTTGAATTATTATTTAGAATTATTTTCATTATGAGATATTGCTTTTGTTTTTCCATGCAGTCCATAACAGGAAGAAATGTAGGGATCAGTGTAATTTATTTTCGCTTCTTTACTAAATAAAATTTTTATTTAACAGAGATGTTTCCTACACATTGAAATTTAATGCCTCCGAGTTCGTAATTATATATGCAATATTCACTTAAAATAGCATTCATGACCAGACAGCTTCTGCATAAATTAGTTATCTTCATAACCTACTTCGTTTCCAGCAATTGTTCGATATTTTTTAGTTTCTTGACGTCCATTTTTGTCGTGCAAGATTCTCATTGGCTGAGACCATCAAACATCAAAGAAATTTTAGAACCGGTCCAATCTTCAAATGTTAGATGGAAACTGAAGCCATTCAATTTTTCCAGACAAATGAGGCGGCGTTTATGACGTTTCGATGACGTTATAACTGTCCAACTTTATTTGACCGAACTTACTGGAAGCAGCTTGGTGGAAAAATTTGGCAGTTTGACGGGCTTAAGGGCGCCGCCTACTTGGAGGATTTTAGCGTGTTTGAAACTCAGAAGCAGGCGAGCGATAAGGACGATACTGACACGCGAACCTAGTGCCCCATCACTCCTACGCGCAAGGCTCTGAACTGGCGTGCAGTGTTTCCGTCGTGCAGCGTGTACCTATGGGACTTTAAGCGGTGACCCTATAATATTATTGCTGGAAAATATGAAGCAAAGTTCAATGCAGGTCGCTATAATAGTTTCGCATGTTTCCTATCAGTATATTATGAGATACAGTTTTGTGAAAAAATACGTTTTTTTTTGCTATGTTGGGGGGCTTGGAAATAGCATTTATAATGTGGATGATGCATTGAAAGTATTATTCGTACCTCGTCTGAAGTGTGTGTTCTTTTCGTACATCGGTATAATGGAAACACGTTTAGTGGTTTCGTAAAAAAAAAAAATGCTGATTTGAAACACACTGCAACGCAATTCAAGCGCCGGGTAGGCGGCGTCCTTTAAGCATCCTGTGTCACCGTGCTCTCAATGCAGGACGCGGTGGTGTAGTGGTCAGACTACTCGCATCCCACCTAGGCCAACAGGGTTCCATTCCCCAAGTGGGAATCGTGCCGTAAGATGCCGCTGGTCACGGGTTTCCTCAGGGATCTCCCGTTTCCCCCCACCCTTTCATTCCGGCGCCGCTCCACACTCACCTTGCTTCACCCTCATCGGCTCTCAAGACCTCTATGTTAAGAGCCGCCCAAATCCCTCCACTCTCCACCGGGAGAACAATTCGTCATCGGCACTCCTTATTTTGGCAAGCCAGTAACTCTTGTTATGAATGCATCGTTACAAAGCGCCATGGAAAACCAATAGAAGTCAACGTATTTAGAAGTTGCATAGTTTGTCATCGCGCCAAAAAATCTTGCTAAATTTTACATCGACGTGTAAACTTAAGCAGAATATTATTGCGCTGTCAAATTAATAGACATAACAAGTTCACGGTGATCAAGCCAGTTAGAAAAACCTGTGATATTGTAACAAGTGCGATATATTACGACGAACTCCGAAAAAATTTACTTCAGAAATGATCAGCAGAAAACATAGAATATCCCTAAAACTTGTGAAGTGAAAACAGGTCCACGTGATAGGTGTTATGTATAACATAATTCTTATATCTTGTTACAAGAGCATTAAGCAACATTTAAATTCAAATATGCATGTTGCATCTACTAGGCAAGTTTCCCGGGCCGCAGTTTCGCAACATCAGAAAGCCTGCCAGTCGTGCCAACATACGTACAGTGCCCAAAGTACCCCGGGCATTATGGCTGATGTAGCATGTTGTTAATTGCGGATATTTAGGTTGCATTCTACGACGTGCTTGGCAAGCGCTGGCTGTCGAAATAGTGCCAAGCTGGGAAAAAATGAATCCAAGCATAAATTTCGAGTACATTTCACAACGCGCCAACCACGCCGAGGAAGATAGGATCCAGTTTTTTTTTTTTAGCGCAAGACTAAATGCCAGTTTAACTAACAAAATCTTTTCGCGGAAAACAGGTGGTTCTACATACAGTAATCCCAGCAATTATAAATATATCGGAAAGTGCCTATGTCTTCCGGTCTTCGTAATGCTTCTGCGCCAGATTTTGACTAGAATCCAGCTTAATTGTTAAATATGTCTAATCCATCGCCGTACAAGGTCGTGTGATTGGCTAAACAAATTATTTTCAATTTCTTTTCGACATAGCAAAAACTCCCGTTATGAACGACATACGAAACTTTGTCCTGGCTTATTGATTTCGTTATTTTCATGCTCGTCTTCTGCGATGGACAACAAACAACATATTTATAATTCGGTTACTGTGACGCCAACTCGCAAGTGCAGTTCTTCGGCGGGAGGAGATGGTTAAAAGAGTGAGAAAAAAAAGGGGAGGGGGTTGCCAAAGTAAACCTGTCAACCAATCGCGACGCTCGGAAAGGTTCAAGGTGCACAACTAGTAGCGAAATAAAATCGCTGCCTGAAGTGCATGACTTGCAGGAGTGTTTTTTTTTCTGTATTATCCCCCCGCCCTACCCCCCTTAAAGGTTGGCACACCTGAGGAACGCGCAGACTAGACAGGTTCGGGGCGCGGTTGCCGGGCGGAAGTGCATGCTGGCAGACTGGACGCAGGTTTGAGGAATTCGCCGATGTCGTAGTCCCCCGCCACCTCCGCCGCCTTTGGCCGGCAAACCCCGGCACTCGACCCGGCCACACAGCCCCGCCGAAACAGCGTTTCCCCGCCCGCCCGGCGGGACACCCAACACGCTTTGTTCTCACTTCGCAGTCCGCACAGCGCTACCGACCCTCTTCCAATTCGCATGGCTGCCAACATGAGCGCGACCGCCTGCCTGCCTGCCTACCTGGCAAAAAAAAATCTTGGCTTCTGAAGCGCGGGATCAGGACCAACACTAAAAACTGGTAGGCGCTTCGTGCCGCGTTGCCAACTGTAAGGACATTTCCATAGTGTAGCAAAATATTTTTGTTCATAGAGTTGGAGAGGTGTACGGAAGGTTTACGGCTAAGTTAGGGAGATTACTACATGGAATGGATTGGAAATGGCTTATTAATGTCCCCCGGTGTTATGCCTGATGGCTTATCAGGGGACGGCTTACAAACTAACTTATGATCTAACTTAAACTAACACCCATGCCTTACATGGGATTCGAACTCAGAACCTTCCGCACCCCAGACCGGCGGTGTGCCAATCGACTACGCCACGGGAGGTCGGCTATTATATTAAGGTAACTTCGCTTGGACGGTTGAAATAATCAAAACCCCTTGCATATAAAGTTTTTATTTGAAAAAATTGCACTGTTGATGTTGTGAAGTAAGGTTTTATAAACTATTCACACATTCAACATTTAATGCCAAAAACATTTATCATAGACGAAAAAAAAGAACGTATTTTTTTATTTTAATCAAGATCTATAAATATATTTCTGGCACCTCAGCGGCATCGTCCGACAAGGTTCTCACGTGCGGAAATCCGGGACCACGACCCCACCGAGAATCGAACCCAGTTCGCCTGGGTGGAAGGCGAGCGCTCTGGCCGCTGCGCCACCGCGGTCCCCGGGGGGGAGGGGCAATATTTCAAACTCCAGCCCCCACCCGCCCCCGCGATTTATTTAAGTCGCAAGTAGTTCCATATAAAAACGCGTGTACTTCAAACACGCTGAGGTAGGCGTGACTTCTGCTCGGAGTATTCCAGTTTGTTGACGTCTCTCTTCCCAGAAACACGTCTGGCGGCACCATTGTGGCGGTGCTGCTTGCGGACCGACTTCCAGGAAAACAGTGCGGCCAGCAGGTCGCCGAGATGTTGCCGGACGTGTTCCGGAAACTGCGCTCTACCCCCTCCCCTTCATCATCAACATGTATAACTGTTTCACACTTTTTGTTTATAGGCTCGTCGCGGGAAAGTGAGCACATTCGGAATATACCTATTTAAAAAAAGTCACCGCCAGTAACTGCATTCGTTTTTAACGTAAGAGCCGAGTGAAATGCTATAGGCTATTCACGGTAAAGTGTGCACTTTTGAAAGCCCTCTTATTTTAGAATAATACTCGATAACTATATTTTATTGTCGCCTCAGACGTTAACTTCCGAAGGTGATGGAATACACACACGGTGTTTATTACTTACATGACAATATTTATTTTAAAATGTTATTAAAGGATAAAAATGGCTGAAAGGAAAACGTAACTAGGACCTCTCAGAAGTGCTCACTTTACCGTTAACAGGCTATAATATAAAAGTTGGCAGCGAATTACGAAAATAGTTCTACGTCTCACCGTTACATTAACGTTGTCATGTTTACATTTGTAGACATTGAACAAATTTAATATTGTTTTCTGGCAGCGTTTGCGTGTATGACTAATATTTGGCATTTTAGTAACATATTTGTGTTACTAACTGACAATTCCACATACCTACAACGGAAGGATATAAAATAGGGAGAGAAGTAGATCCTAAGCAGGACTTTCTAAAGTGCTTACTTTATCGTGCATAACCTGTAGGGCAGCAAAATAAATTAGCTTTTCAAACGACAACAGTATCCTAAGAAGGAACAAAA
>NQII01000881.1:614315-639934 GCA_002778355.1 Clitarchus hookeri | reverse complement strand
GATACATAAACGAAAAGACACGGCGATTGTCAACTGTCAAGAATGTGGCCTTCTTATATGGTACACAGTATAGAAGGCTGCTGCTCAACGACTCCCCCCTCTACTACCCACCCCTCCTCCACTCCATCCCACCCCACACCTGGCTGGCGTGTCTCAGGCTGGCAGTACGCCATCTTGTGTTTGTTTCCGACGTCGTCAACAATCTGCACATGCTATTTTCATTGACCCAGTCTCTTCAATGTTGGCTACATATGGAAAAAAATCGTATAACGAGAAAATATTTCTGCCAAGCACTCGAACTGCGAAAATGGCCGTCCACAGCTCACTGACGGACTTTCCGAGGCCGCCATGTACTAACAGTGAGCGTAATTCCGAGACAAATGTCACTTAAACGATACATTATAAACAAAAACGTTAATGACTAGACTTTCATATTTCTGTCGAAGTTGCTGTTATTGCTGGTGTTTTTATCTGGGAGTAATTATTTGATTTATTATTATTTATTTATTTAGTTATTTTTGCGGCGCATTGCTCTACAGAGTATTGCAAATTAACCATGACATTACAAATATCGACCTCACTAGATACATCAGTGGTATTTCTATCGTGAACATGGACTGCATCGCTGACAGCCGCACTGCTTCACAAGGCCAGACCTAGAAACGGACAATTCTGCTATGAAAGGGAGACATGAATCTTAAATAATAACTAAGGACCAACATCACAACATAGCTGAGATTAAATGGACTGTNCTATGAAAGGGAGACATGAATCTTAAATAATAACTAAGGACCAACATCACAACATAGCTGAGATTAAATGGACTGTCAACGTCGCAACACTGCGTTGTTCAGGATTTTATTCAGCAGTATAGCTCTTGCGACATTTTAAATTATCGTTTAGTGAAAAAAGTAGAGCAACTTCGACTTGATGAGAGGCACGTTCGTATTTGTCTCAACTCATTTAGCTTCGTAGAAAATGCAAACGAAATGGTTAATTGAATTGGCAAGAAATCAGGTATGAAATGATTGCTTCACTGAATTATTACACACAGGATAATCACCTTTCACTTGCATTCAACTGAGAGAGAAGGCGTAGAAGTGCACTGCCACCGTCTCCACACGTGCCTCGTGGAGCGCATGTCGAAGAAACGGAGTGAAACATTGTTTTGATCTTTCAAACCAGCTGATTCTCAGCATAAGTTAGCAAAAGAAATAACCTTAATAATGATCCACATATAAAAGCAAAATATTATTTTCCCACTTATTTTTAACTATCCTAAACAAGAAGACGTATCAAACTAACCTAAGATACTAGACGAATAATAATCTTACTGTTATAAATAAGCAAGTCAACTTCATTATACTTTTCTAAAAATCTATATCCACCTTAACTTACAAAGGCCAGTAGGTACATATGCGTTCTTCATTTTTGTCTAGCCTAAACCTACCAACATGTTTTTGTACTCCACAAATACATGCACGGTAAAATCGTTCACTTCGGTCCATAAGCGCTCATAATTCGCGAAACTCTATACGGCTTTCCTCCCAAAGATATATACAGAATGTTCCGCCTAACGTGGACACTCCCACAATTTCCGGGACGGTGGCAGATCACGAAATGATGTATTCGCTAAATGAAATTACGTAGGGGGGCAAGTAATTTGCCGCAAAGTAACTATTCGTAGCACATGTATGGACAGAAATAATTAAACCACATATGATTTTTTCCCTGAAAACATACATCTATTTCAACGGCATCTGAATGTACGTGCAAAGAGGAATTCAGTGATATAGCATTTGCAATGGAAAGTAACACAGAAAGGCCAAGAAATAATGTGCAAATATCATAAAGTTAAGTGGGCCGGTAGCATGGGGCAGTGGGCCTGCACTCACAGCTGTTAGCAAGCAACACGCACCGTGACTCATCCTGGCGGGACCGCTTCCTTATAGCAGCGTAGCGCTTACCTTAATGGGGCAAGGGGCCCGGAATGCGACATTGGACGAAGGAGAGCACCGCAGTGGAGAGAAGACGGGCAATGTGAGTGCAAGTTTGTTTTCAATACAGGACATTTTACTCAGATACCAACGTTATTCAGAAGATTTGTTTCCTAGTCATTAACTGTACTGAGCAACGAGTGTGTACAGATGCACAACAAAAATAGAACAAACCAACCTAAGGAGAAATGCAATCGCATCTTCACGCATAGTACAAAAGAGCACAGTTGTGGTTGAAACGCTTCACATGAGGTGTTTTCACAGCATGTGTTTGTTTACCATCGGCAGCAATACACATCTGTAAACGCACATGTAGCGAGTGCCTGAGGTGTTTGTGGTGTAATGCCTCTGCAAGCTGCCACAATGCGTCCCTGCATGTCGTTTGGCGTCGTAGGAACCGTGTTGTAAACCCTATCTTTCAGTGTACCCCACAGGAAATAATCGATAGGTGTGGGGTCAAGGGAGCGAATTGGCCATTATACAACATCACCACGCCCTAACCACCAGTTTGGAAACGTTTCATTTAACTCTTGCCTCGCCACCAAAGCAAAATGCGCAGTAAAACCACCGCTGAAACCACATATCACGATGTAAGTCAAGCGGAATGTCTTCCAGAAGTGAGGAAATGGGCCCACGTGCATTGTCCCTTGAATGAAGTATGGCCCTATGACGTAGTCTCCAACGATTCCACACCACACAATCTCACTCCACTGTCGCTGGTGCTCCACGTGCCGGACCCAACGCGGATTCTCTGTCGCCCAGTAGTGCATATTTCGTAAATTTACGCGCCCATGGTTTGTGAAGGTCGTTTTATCGGTAAACAGTATTATTTTTTTCTCAGAAGACTGCTGTCATCCCTTACAGACATCAGAACAAACCTACAAAACTGAACACGCTGCTGGGAATCACCTTCATGCAATGTCTGATGAAGAGCCACGTGGTGTGGATGGGATTTCCGTTGGCGCAGTATCCGTTACACACTTGTTTTACTTACTCCCACGAACCTGGAAAGTTCTCGCGTACCCACGTGGGGGGTTTGCATCGACACTTGGCAACACATCGTGTTGATTCGTCTCGCCCGTAGCAGTCTTTCGTCGCACTCGTGTTGTGGAGTTCCAATCACCAATCACCCCGTGACAAGAGACACGTGCAAATTATTCATATCGTTTGCCGTGAGATGGGCGTCCGATTAGGATACCTTTTACCGTACATTTGGACGGCTTGCTTGGCATTTCTGCCACACCGTACATAAGGAGAGCGACCAGTTCTTCCTCATCCGTGAACTTCATTGTGCACGTACAGCCACACACTGCAATACCACGCACCATAACAGACTACGGGGACTGGTGCTGCGCTGTTATTAGGAAGAGGTCCCGCCAAAATGAGTCACGGCGCGTGTTGCATGTTGCCCAATTAACTTAATCATATTTACACATTATTTCTTGGCGTTTCTGTGTTACTTTCCATTGCATATGCTAACATCACTGAATTCCTCTTTGTACGTACTTTCAGATGCCATCAAAATAAATATATATTCCCAGAAGAAAAATTATACGTGGTTTTGGTTTAATTATTTCTGTCCATACACATGTTACGGATAGTCACTTTGCGGTAAAATACTTGCCCCCGTACATAGTTTCATTTAGCGAAAACAGCATTTTGTGATCTGCAACCGTTCTCCGTTAGGCGAACCACCCTGCATACACATATATGTATATGTGGTAGAACTCACTAAAACAAACAATTATTGTATAGGAATATATGGGCGGAAGTGACGCGTTGAGGCACAAACACTAAAACATAACACATTAACGGAAACATAAGATGTTCATTAGCAGCACACTTAACAAGTGATTCCATACAGAAAATGTTATAACAGTTGCTGGAAACGCATCCACCAACAGTCACGCATGCTTGGCGACCTCTACATATGGCGTGATTGGCTGACAATGGTGGCGTGCGTGAAATACCCGGCGTATTTGAATCTGTTCGCCAATCACTACACCGACGCCACCAAGCTTGCATTACTGTCAGTGGTAGCTATTTTGAGCAATTATTATAAACATTGCTGTAAAAAGGCATTTAGCGGCGACGTTGTAAATAAACAATGTGTTGCATTTCATGTGTTATTTTTGTNGTTTCATTAAAGCTTTTTGAAAATTTTCACGCAGTAAAGTCCATTTCTTCTTGCACTCAGCAGCTGCAACAAGCACATTTAAAAAGTTGTTGGAGTTATGTATATGAGCGCATTTGAACTGGCAGTAATTTCGGATGTTCATTTGGTTAAAATAACGGATGCCTATGAGTTGCAAATATAGGCCAATAATTGTAAATTTGATGCTATAATACGAAAGACCAAAAAAGGCAGCAAATAATATGTAGTGAAGTTATTATGGCAGGTGTACACACTGAAATGACTGAACAATTGTTAACTAACATAAACGTTTCCAAAATAAAGATTATAAAGATGCAACAATGGATGTATTGTACGGATGTGTATGTATGTATGTGTGTATTATGTATATAGAGAGATAGAGAGAGAGAGAGAGAGAGAGGGGGGGAGAGAGAGTTGTTTAACCTGCTGACCAAGACGTGACACGACATAGGAGACCGCAGGGCACACTACTAGTAACCACGTTATTGTGGAGCGGCGTCAGGCCTTCATCCCTGCATATACGTGTGTAACGCGGGCTCCTCTGTGATTTGTACTCACCCTGGTTACAGCAACGTGGCCAGGAAGTTTGCCTGCGGTTGGTCAGCAAGGGATGAAACGTGCTGAGAAGGGAGACAAAGAATGAGTGAGTGAAGAGATCTGGGCGTCTAACAGCGAGGTCTTGAGAGCCGACGAGGTTGACTGAGGTGAGTATGGAGCAGTGCCGGAATGAACGGGCGGGGAAACTGGAGATCCCCGAGAAAACCGCTGAACAGCTGCATCGTCCTGCACGATTCCCACATGCGAAAAATCCGGAAGTGACCCGGCCGGAGATTGAACTCGGTTAGCATTGGTAGGAGGCGAGCAGTCTAACCGCTCACCCACTGCGGCCCCCTCGACGAATAATAAAAATGGAAATCATTTAAATTATAAATAAATAAATAAATGAAACTTGGCAAATGTATTGTAATGAACATTATACAAATAAATCTCAATAAGTGATTCTTGTGTGAAATTTAACTCAATTAATAAAACAGCATATCTGAACGTTAAAAATTTTCCTATAAATTAATGTTCGCCCTGCCTGTCTACAATTTTAAGTAAGCGTATGGATGTTAACCATTATTAATACAACGTGATCTTGTGTGCACTACGTCCGTGGCTAGTGCAAAGTGATATTAGTTTACACATTAAAGCACTACACGGTGATACGTACTATAAAATCTTAAATAAAAAAGAGAGACTAGATGAAAGTGAAAAGTAGCCTAAGGCTGTGCCATAAGGGTGACGACGTCAGCTACCGATTCACGAGCAATACAATAGTGAACTCTCAAATGTTATAAATCACAAGTTTCATTTCTGATCGTTACTTTTCCTTGCAGTCAACTAAAGAGATGTGATACCCTTGGGAGGACCTGGACACCTAGACACTTCTCTTGGAAACTTGTCTGCCTGAAGACAACTAATGATATAGTTTAAAAAAACATATGTTTGGCGTTCTTGTCACACATTCATTACACTTTCGATGTATACCTAAAACTTGTTATGCAAATAGCTACCGAAACAGTTTATCACTCGCATTGTAACAAGCAGTTGGACAGAAACTGCTGTTGACTGTCAGAAACTTTCGACTCAGGATAGCATTCATGTTTTCTTACTAAGCAGTTTCAAATACTCCATGTCTATGCTACATTTGTGTAACAAATATAGCCTTGGAGGCCAGAACTCTGGAATCTAGTTCATAATATTTGGGAAGGCTGCTTCAAGATCACAGCTTCTAGTTCCCTGGGAGAATGCGTATCTAGTTTATAAGAACCTTGGGGAAGTTTGAGAGTAAAGTGTATATTTTAGTAAGGTAGTTAAATAATTGTTGTTTATCGGCGAGATGTAAACAGTGGCAGCTGCACTTATCTGCACGTGCGTGTGTGTGCGTGCGTGTGTGTGGAGTAAACACAGGCGCGGAACCCTTGTGTTATGCACACACACACGAGTGTGCTCACCGGGCCATTCCTACAGTCTGTCTCGCGATCTAGTGAACTTTCTTGACACTTCTGAAGGCAGCTCTGTTAACCGCCGTTCGCACGGATACAGCGGTGTCTCGTCCCACCACATATCATGTTCACATAAACACACTCAGCTGTCCAGTGTGTCTAGTAGCGAGGCGACTCCCAGAAGTGCCAAGAGTGCTCTCGGTCGAGACACAGACTGTACTAAGAGCGCACCCTACGCGGCNAACCGCTCACCCACTGCGGCCCCCTCGACGAATAATAAAAATGGAAATCATTTAAATTATAAATAAATAAATAAATAAATTAAACTTGGCAAATGTATTGTAATGAACATTATACAAATAAATCTCAATAAGTGATTCTTGTGTGAAATTTAACCCAATTAATAAAACAGCATATCTGAACGTTAAAAATTTTCCTATAAATTAATGTTCGCCCTGCCTGTCTACAATTTTAAGTAAGCGTATGGATGTTAACCATTATTAATACAACGTGATCTTGTGTGCACTACGTCCGTGGCTAGTGCAAAGTGATATTAGTTTACACATTAAAGCACTACACGGTGATACGTACTATAAAATCTTAAATAAAAAAGAGAGACTAGATGAAAGTGAAAAGTAGCCTAAGGCTGTGCCATAAGGGTGACGACGTCAGCTACCGATTCACGAGCAATACAATAGTGAACTCTCAAATGTTATAAATCACAAGTTTCATTTCTGATCGTTACTTTTCCTTGCAGTCAACTAAAGAGATGTGATACCCTTGGGAGGACCTGGACACCTAGACACTTCTCTTGGAAATTTGCCTGCCTGAAGACAACTAATGATATAGTTTAAAAAAACATATGTTTGGCGTTATTGTCACACATTCATTACACTTTCGATATATACCTAAAACTTGTTATGCAAATAGCTACCGAAACAGTTTATCACTCGCATTGTAACAAGCAGTTGGACAGAAACTGCTGTTGACTGTCAGAAACTTTCGACTCAGGATAGCATTCATGTTTTCATACTCAAGAGTTTAAAATACTCCACATCTATGTTACATTTGAGTAACAAATATAGCCTTAGAGGCCAGAACTCTGGAATCTAGTTCATAATATTTGGGAAGGCTGCTTCAAGATCACAGCTTCTAGTTTCCTGGGAGAATGCGTATCTAGTTTATAAGAACCTTGGGGAAGTTTGAAAATAAAGTGTATATTTTGGTAAGGTAGTTAAATAATTGTTGTTTATCGGCGAGATGTAAACAGCGGCAGCTGCACTTATCTGCACGTATGTGTGTGTGTGCGTGCGTGTGTGTGGAGTAAACACAGGCGCGGAACCCGTGTATTGTGCACACACACACGAGTGTGCTCACCGGGCCATTCCTACAGTCTGTCTCGTGATCTAGTGAACTTTCTTGACACTTCTGAAGGCAGCTCTGTCAACCGCCGTTCCCACGGACACAGCGGTGTCTCGTCCCACCACATGTCATGTTCACATAAACACACTCAGCTGTCCAGTGTGTCTAGTATCGAGGCGACTCCCAGAAGTGCCAAGAGTGCTCTCGGTCGAGACACAGACTGTACTAAGAGCGCACCCTACGCGGCCGGCCTAACGCGCCCCCTCACGTGTGTTTTCGTTCGGCAATCGACGGAAACAGTCGATTTCTCAGCCGTCGCGCACAGTTGTTGCACGTGGGAAAATATGCTGGTCTGTTTATGTTAGGTCTGGCCCCGGACTGCCAAAACATTGCGTCGACACTTACAACCCCCCTCCCCCCGGGCACTTCCCACTCTGCGTAAACACGCCTCCTCCCGACACTTGTGGCACTGCGATCACGCACACACACGCACGTCAGCTTCCTGTTACGTCTCCTCTGCTGTTGCCTGCAGCTTACAAACCGCGTTCCTCAGTAATGCCACTTGTTACACTCGAAACCACGAGGTAGACTGACTTCCGCCATCTACGCATGTGTTCCCGAACATTGACCCGCCCATATCTCTTACAGCGGTCAAAGCCACGTGGCCAACAGTAATGAACGTGTTTGTTTGTATTTGAATNCCATATCTCTTACAGCGGTCAAAGCCACGTGGCCAACAGTAATGAACGTGTTTGTTTGTATTTGAATCTCCAACAAACCCGCCCTTTTAATATTCTACTTGCATTGAATCTAGACTACAGGAAGTGCGCAAACACCTCAAAGCAACTCATACACAAACTGTCACCTAACCTCTAATCCTATACACGTTATTTTATGTAGTTATTTCGGCTGAAAAGCAATCCATCGTTGGAACACTGAGAGGGGCGACTGCGCAGCTCGTGTGCACACTCTAGCCCATTTCCTCCTCTACGTTTTAATCCCGAACGAGTGATGCCAATCANCGACTGCGCAGCTCGTGTGCACACTCTAGCCCATTTCCTCCTCTACGTTTTAATCCCGAACGAGTGATGCCAATCAGTGAACTACCAGTCGCTGGAAGACAGACAGTCACTCGAATGAAAGGGTATTCAGTGTCACGGCTGTGGTGATTGCCGCCTGAAGACACGCCTGGGCGTACTTTTAATTATCTCGTTCCCTCGTGCTTCAGATGGAGACTGATCATTTTGCACCCAAAACAATTACACAAAAAAGTGTGTTGGTCAATGTTAACCAAATATATTTAATTGGTAATGCATGAATAATTTCGTGATAAGGCGGGATCGTACCTCCTCCCGAAATATCACGCTTTCGCAAGTCGGCCACTCCACCAATAACTCTCTTCGTCCAGGTAAAGTAGAGAAAAATATTACTGTGGCAAACAAACAGCAATCGTTTCGCCAAGTAGACATTCTTCATTATTCGATAATAAATATGCATTGTGCATTTTAACAGCTTTTTCACAGGTATCCGCAGTTTTCCAACCTCACGAAGCGAACTTTTATTAAATCAGTGAAATTGAGTCACCGTAACAACCAGTAAACTGTCAATGATTTCAAGTGGAGTGATGTTCACTGGTTTACACTTATTTGGCTCCATTTACACTATTTCAGGTCTATAGTAAGCTGCCCGAAAGCGAAGGTTTTCAATAATAATTCTCTGATCACCTCGAAACTAAAGCCCGTATGCTTAGTTTGGCCAGACAATAGTAGGAAAGAAAGTACACGAAGCAAGGGGGCAGGGACAAGTGGGTACAGGGGTACATTGCACCCTCACCCCGGCCCATACATTGACATGACCCGTGTACCCTTGTGCACTGCACCAGTGTCACGTCCCTCGGTGCCTTAACAAAGTGTCCAACTACGTCAGTACTATTCACAGAAACCTCACGACATGCTGGAGCAAATCATTTCTGTTTCCTGCTAACAAATTTAGAAAATAATACATAACTACNACCTCACGACATGCTGGAGCAAATCATTTTTGTTTCCTGCTAACAAATTAAGAAAATTATACAAAACTATGAAATGTTGATAATTGAAGTGAAAAACATCTACTGAGGAAAATCTCCCGATTACTGCTTCCATTTACCCGCCAATTTCCAGCAATGGGTTGCAAATGTGGCCTGCAGTTCCTTTGACTTGGGTCTTAGTTCTCAATGAAATATGTCCCAGCGCAACTGATGTCAAGTGAGAATATCGACAATCCTTTTCCAATTATAACTACTTGAAGTTTAAGCAGTAGGTGTCGACAGAAAGTACAGAAATGATGTGATAGTTGCAACCTTACTACATTTGGTGTTTAAAATGAGTGAAATTTCAGTTGTTTCAAGTAATACAACTGCAATCTAAAAGACACAACATTTGCTTACGCTCACAGAAAATTAGGTCCAATTTGAAATGTTTTATTTCTCTAATGTGGGTACGTTTGTATAAATATACGTGCAGCACAAATTCCCGTACTGAATATTGCAGGGGAAATCTGCCCCCGTCTATAACCAAACAAGAGAACTAATATTTGCGAACATGGAATACCTTCTTTGCACTAAGTTGGGAGTAATTTAGAAGATAAAATATTCAATAGCCGCGTCGATTAGGAATGTTCTCAAGGAATTAGATGTGTTATACTGTATCAGCGTCAAAACTACAACTACGTGTTTCGTTATTAAGTCAGGGGCCGCAGTGGTGTAGTGGTCAGACTACTCGCCTCCCACCTAGACGTTTGCATGTGGGAATGGTACCGGATGATGCTGCTGGTCGGTGGGTTTTCTCGAGAATCTCCCGTCCCCCTCACCCTTGCATTGTGGAATGTGACGGACATCGCAGTGCCGTGTGGGTTTTCTCTTGGTACTTCTTGTTTCAACACCATTCTTCGTTCCTCCCCTCAGCCCCCGCCCAGGCGTAGAACAGCCGACCTCCTCTGACCTCACGAATGCACACTAAGTAAGGCGGTGCTAAGAAGGGCTGTGAATAATGCATGTGATACAATTACTTACTCTGCATGTCCTCCGCTATTGGAAACTTGCGTATTCATTTATTGTCGGGTTTAACCTTACACATATCTAAAAAAATAAGTAAGGTTGCTTCGGACAGTGACGACCAATATAGAAAGAATATTCTAATAATTCCACAAGTTTACGTTATACATTGATAATTATTGTAAAACATATGATGTGTAAATAAAATCTCTATGACTTAAAAATTAATACGAAGTATTAGAGTCTTAATATCTATGTCGTGACATCAGTTTGTTATTCGTTTGCGATTATATTTCAACAAGAATTAATTTATCAACGTAAAATTATAATAATCCATAGATGAAGCGAAAAAAGTACGATTTCCGAGAATTAACGATTATGTATTTTTCGCCATATGTAGGTTACAAGTGAAAGCCACCTTTTCTAACATTTTATATATTACAATTAAAAAGTACTGAAAAAATAATCGTTACCGCTATTACTTGTAATTNGAATGGTACCGGATGATGCTGCTGGTCGGTGGGTTTTCTCGAGAATCTCCCGTCCCCCTCACCCTTGCATTGTGGAGTGTGACGGACAACGCAGTGCCGTGTGGGTTTTCTCTTGGTACTTCTTGTTTCAACACCATTCTTCGTTCCTCCCCTCAGCCCCCGCCCAGGCGTAGAACAGCCTACCTCCTCTGACCTCACGAATGCACACTAAGTAAGGCGGTGCTAAGAAGGGCTGTGCATAATGCATGCGATACAATTACTTACTCTGTAAGTCCTCCGCTATTGGAAACTTGCGTATTCATTTATTGTCGGGTTTAACCTTACACATATCTAAAAAAATAAGTAAGGTTGCTTCGGACAGTGACGACCAATATAGAAAGAATATTCTAATAATTCCACAAGTTTACGTTATACATTGATAATTATTGTTAAACATATGATGTGTAAATAAAATCTCTATGACTTAAAAATTAATACGAAGTATTAGAGTCTTAATATCTATGTCGTGACATCAGTTTGTTATTCGTTTGCGATTATATTTCAACAAGAATTAATTTATCAACGTAAAATTATAATAATCCATAGATGAAGCGAAAAAAGTACGATTTCCGAGAATTAACGATTATGTATCTTTCGCCATATGTAGGTTACAAGTGAAAGCCACCTTTTCTAACATTTTATATATTACAATTAAAAAGTACTGAAAAAATAATCGTTACCGCTATTACTTGTAATTGGTAACATGCCATTACTGTATATATCTAATTTATTTATAATATATATTATATATAAATAAACATACGTACGTAGACATAGTAGAGTCAATGTGTTTGTGTTGTGGTGACCCGAGTGTAGGCAGCCACGCACCATGGCGTCCACTTACACTGATGCACGCCGTCCCTCACAATATTCACAGTTGGCAGCTGTGCACGTCTGCCAACATTGGTATAACTTATAACATTGCTGAAAGATACTGACTCTGTATGACTTCTCTCTAGACAGTGGCTATCTCCTCTACTGAATTAAATGCACGCCCACGTGGCTGTGCTTTCAAGTGGTGCGGGATCACCCTGTGACCTGTAGCAACAGCCAGTTCCTCTCGGACAAGCACACGGCGATGTGTAGGCAAGTTGTGTAGCAACAGACAGTTCTCCCTACGTCACAGCTCAGGATGCTTATGTGGAACTGCGTCGCGTAGACGGCCAAGGAGCTCCTTGTGCATGCCTTCCTCGTGATCAATGCCCAGTGAGTCAAAGCACAGTTCAAGCATCGCCTTTTCTTTTGACTTGTCTTGCAGTGTCGGACATCATTGTGGCTATGATAGCCGACTGTCGCTTCAGTTGCGGATCGTACGGAAAACACCATGTTTCGTGTCCATCGTCAACACTAATTCTCAGCGGGCCGGTTTACTTGAACAGTTCTCTTTAGCGTGCTATCAGTTGCCTTAAGGTGGAAGTACCCTTGCCATTTTCGATTTACGTATTTTCCTTCATAACTTAATTTTCAATATTAAAAAACCAAGCTAGTCAAGGCATAGAGAGCATTTTAACAGTTATTTCGAAATCCCACTTATTTTTCTTACAAGATTAGTTTCACATCTGCAACCGTAATCAAACATTACCTAATTATTTAATAATTTCAATCTCACATGGGAAAATACAGGTATAATTGAAACCCTACAAATTTCCAAAAATTCGTTAAGTAGTCGTCTATGTCATGTCTAGCTTTGATTTTTTATTTCTGGTCAAACATTTTCATTACGAAGATTTGTAAGAAAATTCGAAGATGGTGTACATAAGATAGTCCCTTAAGATAGTCCACAGCGGAGTTGGCATTAACAGGTGGTTACCCGCTACATTTGGTGGCTTCGTGAGCTGCGTTTTGCTGGCTGCTTCCACGGTCGATTACCAAACTCCTTCCGTGCGAGGCTATCTTCACTGACCAATCAGGAAATAGCGATGTTCTCTTGTTAAGCGCACAGAGACAGCCGCGAACACTCGCACGACAATGCTCACTGTGACTATGAACATATCAGGCTGTGTCCACGGCGGAGGCTTGCCAAGAGCAACTACTCTACTGCTACTTTACCAACATTCAAATAAATTATGTTTAAAAGCATTACCGTAAACCAGTAAACTGTCAATGATTTCAAGTGGAGTGATGTTCACTGGTTTACACTTATTTGGCTCCATTTACACTATTTCAGGTCTATAGTAAGCTGCCCGAAAGCGAAGGTTTTTAATAATAATTCTCTGATCAGCTCGAAACTAAAGCCCGTATGCTTAGTTTGGCCAGACAATAGTAGGAAAGAAAGTACACGAAGCAAGGGGGCAGGGACAAGCGGGTACAGGGGTACATTGCACCCTGACCCCGGCCCACATATTGACATGACACGTGTACCCTCGTGTACCGCACCAGTGTCGTCCATCAGTGCCTTAACAAAGTGTCCAACTACGTCAGTAGTATTCACAGAAACCTCACGACATGCTGGAGCAAATCATTTTTGTTTCCTGCTAACAAATTAAGAAAATTATACAAAACTATGAAATGTTGATAATTGAAGTGAAAAACATCTACNGAAAGTACACGAAGCAAGGGGGCAGGGACAAGTGGGTACAGGGGTACATTGCACCCTGACCCCGGCCCACATATTGACATGACCCGTGTACCCTTGTGCACTGCACCAGTGTCACGTCCCTCGGTGCCTTAACAAAGTGTCCAACTACGTCAGTAGTATTCACAGAAACCTCACGACATGCTGGAGCAAATCATTTTTGTTTCCTGCTAACAAATTAAGACAATTATACAAAACTATGAAATGTTGATAATTGAAGTGAAAAACATCTACTGAATTCAACTGCCGCACGGACGACATTCCCTCCCTTGTTGGGAAGGCAGCTGGCACTGTCGCAGTTCATCGTCAGCAGAGCAGGAAGTGCAGCTCTAGCCCTCCTTCCTGGCTGCGTGGCCTTGAAATGCAGGACCAGCGTTGCCAAGGCAGTGGGAGGGTTGGAGGTTAGTGAAGCTGGCCTGCTACCTGCAGACCTGGGGGTGTGTTTCCTTGACAACACTGTCTCATTGTGGAGTATTGTCCGGCAGTTCATGTCGCCGTCCGGTTACTAGGGGTGGCTTTTCGTTTATTTCCTTTGTTTTGTTGCAATTACTGTGGCGATTGGTTACTAGGGGTGGCTTTTCGTTTATTTCCTTTGTTTTGTTGCAATTACTGTGGCGATTCTTTGCGTTAAAGTGCATTTAAAAATTAACACTATAAATGACGCCGTGAGCAATGTTCCAATCACAGTTTTTGCGTTGCAGTAATGGATGCAAACTGAATTTGTTTATACACAGAATACCATCACCCCTTATTTACGTTTGTGTTGAAAAGGATGCAAAAAGTTCCGATAAATCTTTCATCAAACATTTTCGAAGATCGCGGTTCAAAGAAAGTGTTTATTTACAAACGCTATTTTCTGGGTCATTTTTTTTAGTGAAAGCTATGACATATATTTGGAATGTGGCAGGTTTTATTGGCGTGTTGACTGTCAACCGAGCACTTCAGAAATACGGAGATTTGGCATAGAAATTTAAATATGCGTTACAGTTAAAATTTTTTGGAAAAGGGTCCAAACAAAATAGCTGGTGCTTAAAGATTTAATATCATTCTGGTGCTGAATCGTGTGTAATTTATGCAAATTGCAATTATATTTTTATTTAATATTGGCATTTGTGTGTACCTTCTACATTTTTCTTTATGAATATCTTATGGGTGGTCAAGCAATGGCTTCAGCCAATTCATCACAGTTCAATATTTATGTGTAATAAATATTTTCCATTGGTTGGACGGTAGTTTTAATTAAATACTCAAACGATTTAATTTCCCTGTTTTTTATTTGTTATGTAAAAGCATAAGTGAAAGAAAGTAATTAAGTTGACTGTAGAACTACAACTGCAGTTCGATGTTCTGTAACAACACATCCTGGTGTCCTAAACATGGCGATGTCTTCTGGCGTACAAAGTGATGCTTGTGATGGATAACGGAAAATGAGTTATAACAGGGCGTTTTTGCAGTGTTTAGATCACATTTTCCAAGTTTCCAATTTGTCACAAGTTTTACAAAAATAAGCGTTCCTGTAAAACTTTTATAAAAAAATTTCATTTCACAAAATGCGTTACATAAGAATGAAATGCAATAAAAAGGCAATGTATAAATACGTAGGACACAGAATTCGTCCTCTTATCTCTGTATGAAAAACAAAAGTCTCACTTTCCGCCGTACACCCCTTACCCTCTGAGAGATTATTTTAAAATACGCATATAACTGTGACAATTCCTGTTACAGCTTCGCCACATGCTTGAACCACGAGCCTCTCCTGTATTAACATTAATTAACTCTCTGGATGAAAACAACGAATATATGACAAAACAAGGAAATATACCATATCAATGCTGCAGCATACTGTCTCAAGTTTAAATTGAAAGGAATAGCATTGCACTGAATTAAGATATTGCAAGTACATATACATAATTTTATATTTAGAAAAAACTATTAGGGAAGGCAATTCTCAATGCCGTAGAAGATTTGTTAAAGCAAATTATATATATATATATATATATACACATAATTATGATAAATATATAACTTCAAATTATTTAATTCATTTAGATGTTAATAATTTGTATGATTGCTCTATGTCAGAATATACACCACATGGAAAATTTTATTTAGGGGAAAAAATTTACGCATAAATTAAATAAAAAAAAATCTTAGAAGAAGGCTGAATTTGATTTAGAATATCATAAAATGTACATAACGATCATAAAGATTTTCAATTAGCTCCAGGAACAATTCAAAGATTAATACAAATTTAGAAAATAAAAAAAGTATGATTTACATTATAGAACTTCAAAATTATGCAACAGTAAACAATTAATATTAAAAATATTAACAACATTTAACATTTAAACAATTTAATTGGCTTGAAAAATGTATTTAAAAAGGAGAACAAAAGTAATAAACGATTTTTTTGAAAAGGAATTTTATATATTAATGAACAACTCTCTTCCTGGAAAACAATGCAAAATATCAGAAAAAGACAAAACATTTAAGCAATAAAAATCCTAAGACATTAGANTTCTCTTCCTGGAAAACAATGCAAAATATCAGAAAAAGACAAAACATTTAAGCAATAAAAATCCTAAGACATTAGAAACATTTACATAAAAACTTAATTTTAATAAAGCTACTTCTCTGAGTGAAAATTAAGTAGTTGTCAATAAGAATAGAACACAATTAAAATTCGAGAAAATAATTTATATTGGATTATTAATTTTAGAAATTTGTAAAGACTTAATGTATAATTTTCGTTATAAATTTATAGAACAATAATATAAAGAAAATATAGAATTATGCTATCAAGATACTAATTCTTTAATATATAATATAAAAACTGAAGATAAATAACAAACGAGTTTTATAATAGTGGTTATCCAATACTCCTAATATTATAAATGCGAAAGTCTGTGTGTACGTTTGTTACCACTCAGCTCCATAACGGCTGAATGGATTTTGATGAAATTTGGTATGCAGGTACTTTAGGTGCTGGAATAGGACATAGGATACTCTTCATCCCATACAATTTTACGGTTCCTGTAGAATAACAACAAAACCTAATTATGCAACGGCTGGCAACGTGACCGAAATATTTTTTTCCTCTGGTGTCAGAGTTTATCAGGCTGCCCAAGGACCTCTGAAATGGCTTAACGACTGCTATCAATCGATAACAATCGGGACCTAATATTTAACGTGCCCTCCGAAGCCCGGAAGCGCTCAGATGTTATGCCACTAAACGGTCGCCCATCCAAATGTGTGCCGCTGGGAACGTTGCTTAACTTTGGTGATCGATTAAGGTCCCTCAGCCAAGCGCAAAAAGTAGTACCTGGGTACACTTATTTCTAAAACTACAACTTGATGAAACTCACGTTTTGATTTAGTATGTAGCTGCGACCTTTCGCCTAATGTGGTAACTACGCGATAGTTGCACAGATACGCTCCAAAAACAACACCCTACTTCTTGGCTATCTGGTAAAAAAAATTTCCTTCCTTTTGGGTTGCCGTAATCAGTTAAAAACCTTGGCCAACATAGCATAGTTTTATAATTCTGTTTTCACATAAATGAATTGTCTTTTCCCAATTTATTTATTAGTGTACCACTGTAAAACTCAACTGTACCCGGGCGAAGCCGGGCCGGTTCGCTAGTTGATAATATATCACACATAATAAAAGGCGATAAGAAAAATGAAATAAATAAATTATGACTTATTTTNTGAAATAAATAAATAATGACTTATTTTATTGGATTAAGTTAAAAAATGTATGCTTTTAAAATTGATAAAAAATAAATAAAAACTAAAATAGATGAAAAAAAATTTGTTGTTAAAAAAGGAATAACACTTTTAGATTATACATATAATCATTTCGAACAAACATAACTTTTTAAAGAATGAATTTAGTAAGATCAAGTAATTACGAGAATCATATGTTTAAAATAAATAAAAATAACTTTAAGTTATGAAGATGATAAAATAATAGTTTCAGTTTCCTATGAATATATATAAAGTATAAATAAAAAATAAAAAATGAAAATGCAAAACAAACAATTTAAAGATTTTTATTTTCCCAAAAGAAAGCAGCTAATAACATTATTCAAATGTTAAAATATTGAAAATAAAAAACATAATCATGATAATTTAAATTATTCCAAATTCCAACCATTACAACAATTCAAAGCTGATAAATCTTTAAATCCTGAACATTTATTTGTTCCTAAATCGTTTTCATCTATATTAAAATAAATTTTGAAAATAAATATATTAAATTATTTAACAGTTAAATATTCTGTTTTTATAATTTCATAATTAATATTATACTATTCTTAGGGATTTCCATTTTTATCCATATATATAAATTTTACCATAAAATAAAATACTTTGAAATTTTCAAATAGTTTTTATATTAGCACAATTAAAATGTATTAAATATAAAATTTAGTCTCATAGTTCTACAACAATATAATTAAAAATGCAATTATATATTTTTATAAAGTAGTGGACTATAGATATAAATCGATTCTCAGACCTACCGAGTATACATAAAAAATTTCATAAAAATCGGTCTAGCCGTTTCGGAGGAGTTCAGTGACTAACACTGTGACGGGAGACTTTTATATATTAGATATTATTTCTTCCAAATCCTAAAATATCTTATAATCAATAATTTAAATTTATATATCATATTTTCTCTAAAAATTTATTTTGTTATATTATTTGTTTTTAAAACAATATAATAACTTTTAAATAGTTCATATAAATGTGTAGTTTTTTTGTAACAATTCAGTCCATATTGGGCTTTTAGAATAATATTTTTTTGTATTGAATAACAATTGTAATTCTATTATAATTTATATTTGCTGATAATTAAGTTGTATGAAATATTATTAAAGTCTTATAATNTTAACAATTGTAATTCTATTATAATTTATATTTGCTGATAATTAAGTTGTATGAAATATTATTAAAGTCTTATAATTTTCATTGTAATAAATATCTTAACTGAGTTTTTTCTTAGATATAGAATTTGTTCCAATTAACATAAAAACTGTATTATAACAAATCCTTTGTAAATTATCATTATGTTATCACATTGTTAACACGGTGCCTATCGCGGGGTCTGCCGAGTGAAAGGACAATGTTTCATATGTTCAATGATCTTAGGCGTGATCCGACCTACTTTCCCGACATCGCTAATAGCCTGCAAATTGCACGTAAATTAAGATTCATAGACTCAACAAAAACNATCCGACCTACTTTCCCGACATCGCTAATAGCCTGCAAATTGCACGTAAATTAAGATTCATAGACTCAACAAAAACCAACACACACAATCTCTTACTAGTTTATTACAACTTGCTGTCTTGTAGTATGTTTCTTCTCTTCAAATCCACAAACCATTTTTTGTTTGAAAGCGATATCGTGCAAGGTAGCTGAGACATCTACAAATATTTAACACGTAGAACTCTATCCTTTCACTGGACCGGTCCTGCGATACGGAGTAACCTTAAGTATTAAAGATGATTGAAGAATAAAATGCATAGAAAAAAATAATGTATGCAAATCAATAAAAATCATGCAGAAAAAATTAAATTTACGCGTGCATAGCATTCTAATCCCGCAATAATGTTGGTAAATGTTAATCTCATTAAACGTTTCATTTAGTGCCAAGAGCGAATAAAAAATTTAACTATTCTTATTTAGGAAATTCTCTCCCATCCACCCAAAGCACTGAGATATGTATGGTCCCTTTCAGCAGGTATTGCTCCAATGGTTTTAGCAGACGAGCAGATTTCCTTTTACGTATTTACTTTATCTTCTTTGGTTAATTTACTACTAAATTGACCAAATAAAACAACTTTATTCTCTTCAATTTAGAAAGGGGACGCACAACTTGTCCCAGACTGCAGCTACATGCTCTGTTATTGGTCTAATCATAGCCACTCGTGTCACTGCACATCCTCAGCCATTTTGCGGTTATGTATAGTAATATAACATATATTGATACGAGGGACAAGCATGTTAGAGACGTAGCGATTGTCTCAAGCAGGAGAGTGAGGAGGTACTTGTGGCAGGCTCGCTGTGACGTACTCCCGTCACGTCGCAAGCGTGGACGCGCTGTGCTCCGTCTTTCCTACGAGCCCCCGGCCGCAGTTGACTGGAGGTGGCTGCAGTTGGCAGTGATAGGCTACACGCCGCGCCGAGTTACGGTGCGTGTCTCGATATCCGCAGCCGGCCGCTGTTTACGCAGTTACGCCACGCCTGCCATGCTGAATACGTAAACATGTCGCTGTGGCAGCCTGCCGCCGTTTGTCATGACGCCACACTCATTTACTGGCGGAGAAGAGGCCTCCTCTGTCCTGCGCCACTCCTGCCACCCTTGCAGCAGTCGTGCCAACCTATTACTCCGATACTATACCTTCATTAAGACCAGCAAATGTAACTGATTGGCCGCGGTAACGCAGCGGCTAGAACGCTCGCCTCCCAACAAGCTCCCGGGTCTTCACACGTGGCAATCGTGCCGGGACGATGCCGTTGGTAGAGTGCGCAGTAGCAACTTCGCGTTCCAACGTTGAACTGCTTTTCTGCCAACACGACTATCATATACGACGTGGATAGGAATTGAGGTTATAACACTGTCGAGGTAAACAAATGCTTTGACATGTTTTTATACTTCCTCTAACGAAATTAACGCAATTAGATTACATTCAAATTGGTAAAAGTGTTTTATTCATATAAACAAGTTTGTGTTTCGAAAATTAAGATTCATACACAAAGACCTTCGTCACGGTTCACCACGTGACTGACACTTGGTGTGGAGGAAGTAAACATTGTGTGCATGCGCATAAGACGATGATCCGCCTACCTCATCTCTAGTATATGGTGGCAACTATTGCCCCCCCCCCCCACTTATCATCTCCAAATAATGGTGAATCAGATCGTGGCCCATGGTAGCCAGACCTAAAACGAGAACAATAAGCATATGAACCACATCTTATCTCGAAGAGTAGGGACACGAATCCCTGGGGAAGGAACTGAGGAGCACATAAGGTGACGAAAAACTAACAACTATTCAAGATGGAACATTCGACTTTTGAATTCTGTTCACGTTCACGGAGACACGCACGTGCTGAACAAATTGTAACTGCCATACAACCCCGTCACTGGAGAACTAGGGGTTGCCACGATTATTATGGATGGAATCCTGTAACTGTCGGCATTAAGAGACCCTATCTAAGTGAGTTAGTGATTGGCATGTCATAATTAACGGAAAAGTGCTCATGTGCGAACCCGCTCAGGCTAACAGTTTCTGCAATAACAGCACACAAAGCGTGAGCACCGCGTTCACGCCTGCAGATAGGCAACTTGTTAGACACGCACATAGCAGTACTGCACACACACACACAGTAGCGTAGTGATATACACTGAAGAGCCAAAAAAACTGGTATGGGCGTGGGTATGCAAATAACAGAGGTATGGAACCAATCTGAGTAACGCCATGCGGTCGGCAGCTAGATCGGTTACTGCTGCTACAATGGCAGGTTATCAAGATTTAAGTGAGTTNCTGTGGCAGCCTGCCGCCGTTTGTCATGACGCCACACTCATTTACTGGCGGAGAAGAGGCCTCCTCTGTCCTGCGCCACTCCTGCCACCCTTGCAGCAGTCGTGCCAACCTAGCACTCTGATACTATACCTTCATTAAGACCAGCACATGCAACTGAGGGGCCGCGGTAACGCAGTGGCTAGAACGCTCGCCTCCCAACAAGCTCCCGGGTCTTCGCACGTGGCAATCGTACCGGGACAGTGCGGTTGGTAGAGTGCGCAGTAGCAACTTCGTGTTCCAACGTTGAACTGCTTTTCTGCCAACACGACTATCATATACGACGTGGATAGGAATTGAGGTTAGAACACTGTCGACGTACACAAATGCTTTGACATGTTTTTATACTTCCTCTCACGAATTATGTTGTTTACAGATAGTGTTCAAAATGTCCTCCACCATCGTCTGTGCAATGGGCACAGCAACATGCCGTACACACATGTAGGCAGTATTGCCTACTCGCTAGGCGTTATATCGCTGCAGCCGAAGATTTACAGGAATACGGTGGGTCCTAGCCAGTTGCAACAAGTTACACGTGTTCGTTCATTGGTTTCTGCTACTCAATGAACCAGCATCAAATGCTCATAATTCCGGGCGGAAAAAAGTTGCCTGCAACAAGAGGGTGGCAACCCTTGTTATTTTAATTACAGGGAGAGCCATTAATTATGGTTTGCAATGAAGTTGAAGATCCCAGGATCATAAAAGGATGTTCGGAGAATTGTAATTTAATTTCTCTTCTGATATTTTGCAAAAATTCAGTTTAAAAATTTTAATTTACAAGGGCATTTGTTTTCCTTAATATCCAGTTTAGGTAGAAAAAGTCCTATACATTTCCGACTTAATTTCACTCAAGGAATCACCTCACGAAATGTGTCGGTAAAATCCTGTCCCGTTCTGTATATTTATATATGCATATATATTTATATACACAAACATATATGTATATAAATATATGCGTGCGTGTTTATGCTAATATACTCTCGCAGGCAGGCGTCTAGTTAAGTCAGCAGCGAATAAAGAAAAATTGTTTGTAAGAATTGGCATTTTAATGCGAGGGCAGTGTTAAAATTTATGGCCTCTGAAGTTATTTGTTCTTTTTTATACGTATGATAGTACGAAACACATTAACATTCCTTACATTCCCGCTGTTTGACTCGACTTGCCCATGAATAAAGTGATGAGGTCCAAGGCAATGTTAATGTTACATATGGCAGCAGGACGTAAATGAGAAGGAAAGTAGATCTCAAGCATGGATTCACAAGAAGTGATTACATCACTGCACAATGACAATGTTGTGCCCATCTGCAATGCGGAAGGAGGTTTACCCCGTAGTACCTCGTCGGACAGCCTGAGGCCTGGATACGCGGCATTGACTCTATCAACCGCTGCGATACTGCGGCAGATCAGCCCACAGTTAGTGTAAAGTATGCTCCACATCACGACATTTCTCATATGAAATAAACTGGCGTCCCCTACAGTCCCATACATTTATGTTGGGCGACGAATAACATGAAAGGGGCAACCCTAGGTATTGTTGGTAACGATGTGAGCCTCATTCGTTTATATACCTATAGTCCGACCATGTGCCTATTTACATCTTTATATCACCCATTGACTTTAATATGGCGCGTAAATATTTATGACAATGAGTGTAGTGTGAAAGAGTGGCAGGGAAACGAAATTTGTTAAAGAAATCAACACGTTCTAAAATAACATTTAATAAATGTTTCCTTTTCTTGTTTGGCTAAAGTCAAAATGGCAATAAAAAAATCCTTACCAGACAGTGTTAAATGTTTTGCTTTCAGAAACTCAAATACAATTAATGTACTTTTATGATTAATCCGTTTTAGCTTACTTTCCATTGAAATATAGGTTTATGAAATCACGCGAATGACTGCCTGGATGTTATATGAATCCCTATATATTTTGAACCGGCAAACCTTATTTTACCCAACTAGGTACACATATAGTACTTGGTAAGGACATCCGACTTTTATAATTTTCTACAACACCGTGTGCATGTTTTAAAAATGGTGGCCATTTTAATGTTTACTTTTATATTTAATATTCAGAAACTTTTTAACCAATGTAAACTAAATTTCGTAAATTTTTACATGTCATAATGCTTTCAACTTAACTTTGTATTCTGGCTGTATCCTTTACAACCCTCAAATGTGTCTGCAAAGAAATTCTCTTATTCGCCATTTTGTAAGATAGCACAACATGATTAAAGTTTCAATGCCGTATCTAGGGAAAAATATCAACCGATTCCTACCAAATTATTCAAATAAGTAGTATTACTGTAGGCTAAAAAACTGACAAGTTTTAAGCATTAAATAAGCTAATATATAAGCTCTTTAATCCCCCATTTTGGAAGATAGCATCACACGAAAATTAAGAATTTATGTTATCTCTCCGAAAATAATTAACTGATTTTGAACAAATTCTGTAGAAAAGTAATATTTTGTGGTCCATCAATATATACTACACGACTTAAGGGGTTATTCACAACTTTTCAAAACAACAGACATGAGAATATTTTAGGGTATTTTCCATATGTTCCAAACAATTTCAAACAAACTTATGTGTTGGGAGTATCTGTGACAAACATCAAATGTGCTAATGCGTAAGTATATGTCCGCCATTTGCGAATATAGCAGCAGGTGAGAAAATAGGGCTTATATGCCATATCTCGGGATCAATAAACCGATTCCCACCGAATGTTCACACAAGTAATGCTACGGTATGCCATGCATCCTTACATGATTTGAGTGTCTCAGGTACTTATTTTTAAAATAATGGGTCATGTAAGTTTTTCAGGTCAGCAAAGCATATCTACTGAAACATTAGACTGATTACAATCAAAGTTGACTCTCCAAATTCCACCTCCGTTAAGCAGTTTGTTGCATGTCAGAACAAGGTTTCTGGGTTCGAGTGTCGGTAAGGCACGCTTGTATCTGTCGTTTTCTCACTATTGCTGCATTTGCTTCCGGTTCCATCTCTAATGATATCGCTGTCAACGAGACATCCTACCATCTAAGCTTTTACGTACGTCATCAAAATTATTTGCAGTCGTGTAGAAGATACAAGGTTCATTAGTTATATCGGTAACTTCATGTAATTTTTATTTTCATTCAAAATAAATATTTATAATTTTTTTTTTTAATTTTGGTATAACTCCCTTAACCTTTACATAAATAAAATTTCTCAGTGTCATTTGTTAGAGGAGATAATCAAAAGAAAGTAATAACATTCACTGAAGAATGAATGACCGAGTGCTTGTTCAATACTCTATATTCTCTCACTAATATTTTTATATTTAAATTTTTTGAAATAAAATATTTTAATTAAAAATAATATTGGTCTAAATTTCTGAAGTAGTGTCCGTATGCCATAGTACCCACCTCTCCTGCAATATTTCATTTGAGCAAACGATTGTTTTCCGAAAGAAACAGAATCGTTTTCTCCTAACAAATACAAAAACACCATTATGAGTTACACAATAATGTTAATAAACACAGAAAACTAATACCAACTAATAAATAAATGATAACAAAACCAATGATAAAATATGTTATTACAAATGATTTTTCTAAAATAACTAATTTTAGTTATTGTAAAAAAAGTTCAAACATTATATTATGGTAACAAATGATTAATTTAAATACAAAACAGTAAATTTTGTTGTGTTATGGCATAAATTGAAAAAAAGTGACTTATTAGCGACACAAAATGTATGACTAATAGCGATAATCGTGTCGTTGAGAGCGAGGCCATCGCGGACGGAGCAGGTTGCTGAGGGAGGGAGGAACGGGGAATGGATAGGCCACGCCTGTAGTAAAAAAATTCCCAACATTCCCCTGGAGTTATTTATGTAAATCACAGATCACCTAGATTTGAATGTCTGGACCTGGAATCGAGCCCATGCCCTTGTGTTTTAACACTGCACCATTACACTCGGTACGGAATTAATAGTGATAAGTACACACAGACGAAAATTCATCTTTATTTATTTTACAAAAAAAAAAAAAGTTACAATTGATAGGAGTTGTTTGTGGGGCGGTCTTGAGAGAGTTGAGGGTGGAACGAGGTGCATAAGGAGCAGAACAGGAATGCAAGGGCGGGGAGTAATGGGAGATCCCCGAGAAAACCCGCGACCAGCTGCATTTCCCGGCACGATTGCCACGTGAGTAATTGACATCGCGAGGGGGAAACGTGCGCTCGTTGCAGTTGACCGGCGGGCTTGTTTTCCAGGTACTCCCGTTTCCTCCCGTCTCTGCATTCCGGTGCAGCTCCATCCTCACCTCATTCCACCCTCGGCTGTTCAACAGAGCTGAGCGGAGAGCGAGGGCAGCCTAGCTGGGCGAGGTGAATGAGGCGCGGAG
>NQII01000881.1:492398-608619 GCA_002778355.1 Clitarchus hookeri | reverse complement strand
TATGGGAGATCGCCCCTATGTGAAAGTTTTCAGTTGTAATAATCAAAATTTTATTGTCTGGGTAATTTTCCCCCGTCATTTATATGCAAACAGGATAGTTTCAAAAATTTTCTGCTGCAGTATATTTTAAAAATTTGTTGTAAATAAGATTGTTGTAGTTGCTCGATTAATTAAGGCACTATAGGGCATGTTAATAATATAATTGTTGGTTTAAATTATATTTTGNGGGGGGGGGGGGTACACCGTACCTTCTGTACCCATGTTCCTGCGTTACAACACGCAGTTTACGGGTAGTGGTTTTATTTCCAGAGGTTTGATTTCAGGATTGCTCACATCACAGTGAACGGTCTTCAGCCACAGAGTACTAGTGTATACAGAGGCAAAACATCCGCCTATAACGCAAACTGCAGCCACACACGCCAGCAATATGACGTCACTAGCCAGCAACATGCGACGTGCACCAATCAGCGCCCGCTAACCCACTAGCCTAACTAGCCGGCAACTCGCGTAGCCAATGGCGGGGCTGTGGGAGGGGCTTGGTCACGTCCCGGCTGCGCAGCAGCTCGTATTAGTGACGGCCCGGCTAGCTGTCCTTATCGCGGCATGAGGCTGCGGCAGCCTGCGCGTGAATTCACCCGCCAGAAGTCGCGGCGCTAACTTTAAACCAACAACAAAGAATGACTTCTTCTCTGTGTAGTTATGTACTCTGTGCTTGAGCAGAGTGGTTGGGGGAGGAGGGGTGGGAGTGAGGTGCGGCAGAAGGCTTGTGTCGAGACGAACACCCCGCCAGCTCGCTGCCATAACTTACACCTCCCGGGGGCGAGGGAGGAGACACATGAGACCGATGGCAACAAGCCGGGGGAGGGGGAGGGGTTGTGAAAGCTTCTGTGGCGGAGTGTGCCATGTGTGGTTGCAGCAGAGCGTCTGCTAACCTCGCACGACCTCCGCCGCTAACTGACTCTCTCCTCGCCGCCGCCTGCGAACTTCGCAGCGACGCCGTTGTAGGCTCCCTCCCTCCTCCCTCGAGCTATCACCCGTCTTTGAGGCGAGAAGCTCAGGGGCGATAAGGGCGACACTGCCACGCGCTACAAGTGCGCCATCGCCGCTAAGCGCAAGGCTCTCAACTAGCGTGCAGTGCTCTCGCCGCACTGCGTGTACCTGTGGGACTTTCAGCGGCGACCCTCTTGCTTTATTGGTGGAGAGTCTGTAGAAACGTCCAACGCAGAGCCCTTGAGCAGTTTTCTATGTATCTGAAGCGTATATTTTGAGATAAAGCGCTTTGGAAAAGCTGTTTTAAGCCATTTTGCAGTTCTCAAGAATGGCGTTTCTAATCTGCGTGACGTCTTGAGAAAACTCAATACCTCTCGTCTGAAGAGCGTGTTCTTTTCGTAGATCGGCACACTGGACAAACGTTTAATAGTTTTCCAGAAAAAAAACGTGAATTACCCACCAACACACTGTAACGCAGTGGCTCCCGCCCCAGGTAAGCGGGGACCTTAATGCGACTGCCCAGTGCTAGACTGGCCCAGTGACACGATAGTGTTTCACATGTTGAATAGTTTTAGATGTTTCTCTAACACCTTTCACTACCTCGCTCTGCCCAGACCATATTTCTACAAACAGTTTTCCTAACACCTCATAATTGCGGGTAAATGAAGTGTGAGTGAGTGGAGAGATTACGGCGACTATCAAGGCTTAGCTAGACCAATTCTGCAGAAATCCTTAGTTTTCGCGTCATAAGTTCGGATTCATAGTAATTAATGACAATGCACGATTATAGAAAATTTACATTTTACGAGTTGTTTAATATTTTTGTGCGTAGTTTTAATTGTGTGCTATCTGCTTGTTGTAAAATGTCGATAACTTATTAATAAAATATAAATATGTTATCAACTTTTTACAACAAGAAAATAACACACAATTAAAATAACGCACAAAAAATTAAACAACTCGTAAAATGCCAATTTGCTATAATCGTACAGTGTCTGTATTAACTATAAATCCGAAATTATGACGCGAAAACTAAAAGAATTTCTCCCTAATGTGTGAAGCCGAACCTTAACATTGAGGTCTTGAGAGCCGATGAGGGTGAAGCGAGGTGAGTATGGAGCATCGCCGGAATGCAAGAGTGGGGAAACGGGAGATCCCCGAGAAAACCCCCCGAATAGTGAAATCGTCTGACACGATTCCCACATGTGAAAATCCGGGAGTGACCCCGCCGGGAATCGAACCCGGTTCATCTTGGAGTTAAATTAATATTTAAGATATATATATTCAACAAAAACACAGAAACTTATTAATTTATTCTTACTTGCTCTCTTTTAGCGAGGTTATTCTTTTAAAAAGGCGTGGAGTCTGCTCGGTCTGAAAGCGACATGGAGAAGGGCAGCTGAAACAAGCCTGACTTCATTTCTCTTGCAAAACACAGCCTGTGTACTCAGCCAGGTCCACCATAGGCAGAGTTCTTAACACTTCCTGTGAGCATCAAAACTTTCCAATGCAAAAAACCAGCAGTGTTCTGTAATGTGGTCTAATGGTGGCAGTAACCGTACTTTAGTACTAGCAACATATTATTCTGTTAGTTTATTACAGTTGTGTTCGTTGCGGGAGAAATCCAAATATTGTTGAAGTTGTTTTGTTGAATAAACTATCTGTTCCGTGGAAGAGAAGAATACTCTGGTATGAAAAATATTATTACACAGGGTGCGCACGAATACGGTGCGCTGTCCCTCTAGTGTACATTTCTAGACTCGGTAAAGCTTTGTTTGCACGAGGCGGAGGAATAGCCTGGAAGTAGAACTTAGGCAGGGCTTCAGAAAAGCTGGAAGTAACCGTGAATAGACTGTAGCAGGAAGCTAACGATCACACGTACGAACTCCCGGCGTCTTTGGTAAGGCGTACGCAACTCTTCCATTGGAATGAGTAGCACTGGAGTGTCTCATGGAGCGACGAGTGGCACAGAACACTATCTGGCACTCGGATGAACAACAGTAGTCAGTCTGAGTTAGCCAACGAGAAGAGAAAGATGTGCCATATGTTGACCTGCTGTACTGGTTGTATCTCAGGAAGAGCGATGGCGACCGCGCGTGAAGCTATCTTCGCCGCTGTAACTACAGAACTCTCATTCCTCTGCCAATTACAATATTCATGTCCTGAAACATACACTGAAGGAGCCAAAAAAACTGGTACACCTGCCTAATATCGTGTAGGGCCCCCACGAGCACGCAGAAGTGTCGCAAGACAATGTGGCATGGACTCGACTAATGTCTGCAGGTATGCAGGAGGCAATTCACACCATGAATACTGCAGCGTAGTCCACAAATCCATAGTAGTGCGAGGCGGTGGAAATCTCTTCTGTACAGCACGTTGCAAGGCATACCAGATATGCTCAATAATGTTCATGTCTGGTGATTTAGGTGGCCAATGGAAGTGTCTAAAGTCAGAAGAGTGTTCCTGGAGCCACTCAGTAGCAACTCTCGACGTGTGGGGTGTCGCATTGTCCTGCTGGAATTGTCCACGTCCGTCGGAATGCACAATGGACATGAATGGGTGCAGGTGATTGGACAGGATGCTTACGTATCTGTCACCTATCAGAGTCGTATCTAGACGTATCAGGGGTCCCATTTCACACCAACTGCACACGCCCCATACCATGACAGAGCCTCCACCAGCTTGAACAGTCCCCTGTTGATATGTAGGGTCCATGGATTCATGAGGATGTCTCCATACCCGTACACGTCCATCCGCCCGATACAATTGGAAACGAGACTCTTTAGACCAGGCAACGTGTTTCCAGTCATGCCGACCGCATCACGTTACTCTGATTGGTTCAATACCTCTGTTATTTGCATACGCACGTCTATACCAGTTTTTTCGGCTCTCCAGTGTAGTACAAACACTGTAACATTACTAAAGATATTTTATGTTCAGATGTCGTTACACAGTAGTAAGTGTTGCGTTGTACTAACCTTGGGTCCCGCGTTCAAACCTCGCTCCAAAACAAACAAAATTAACAACTTTTAAAACTTATATATATATATATATATATATATATATATATTTGTAAACATCCTTGTAAAGAAAGTAATTTTTTTTTCGTGCCCTCTCATTATAAGTTAGAAATATACTAGAATGTAGTACCAAGTTAATGGAGAAATCCCATGATCTCACAGAAAGCGCCGACGCCCCAGGCACAAGCCACGTGACAGCCTCGCTGCCGCCATGTCACACAAGTCTCTCCACTGTCAACAAAGCAGCGAGTGACGGGAAGCAACTCTGGTGGCCGCGGTGTTTGTCCGCCAGGAGGACGTGACGTGTCCTTGACCTCCAGGCTGACCCACCACGAGCGTCGTCCAGGGCACGGTGTACCTCGCAGGACCTCAGCCTGTGTTAGTATGTCCACGTGGTCTAACTGACCACACACACTGTCACCTCGGTGCATCTCGGCTACATCACTAACTGTACGCCAGCTAGGCAGAGTGCTTGTTCAATTGATTATTGTTATCATACATTCCGTAGTAGTCTATTGGTTATAATTGAGCGGATGATAGTACATCGTGGAAGAAATAGCCGCATAGGTTTTTTTTGAAGAATTACTTGTAATAAATTAGAAAAGTAATTATTTTATTTTATTAAGGGTTCTGTCTGAAGCGGNGGGGGGGGGGGTGTCTCAGGTACCTTTCCCTATATCGCTGTCAAACGAAACACACATTCTCCAGCTTTGCTCTAGCCACATCGCTACAACATGACTTTTGTCAAATTTTTAATACCATGAACACTGCGGTCAAATTAAGATTTTTAGACTTTACAAACACAAAAATAAATCTCTCTATAAAGTGCACAAAGTGGGCTTTGTTTGATAGCGATATCACGGAAAGTGGCCAAGACATGCCTAAAACCATATAACTTGTAAAAAGCCGTTACTTGGCTCGGCCAGGCGCGACAATAGACAGCTCCATGCGTAACGAACGTGGCGACGCCCCGGCGCACTGATACACAAGAGGGATGGAAGTAGTGCCAGGTTTACAGGCTAGGCGCTAGAGAAGTTTGTCTATTGGCTAAGATGAAGGCGACATACGAAATAGATTGTGCCAAGTCGTGCAGTGAATGATAACCGGAAGAATATTGGCAGATATATAGAAACACTGCGTGCTTTAATTGAAGACATTGAGTGGGCAAATAAGTATGGTGAATGTAGAAAACAAAATAGATAAAGTAAATAGTCAAAGAAATAGTGTAAGTGAATTACTAGATAGTGTAATTTTCACTTCAGTCCAGTAAGTATGAGTTTCGACTGTTTTATGCAAATGCCAGCAACGTGCCTTAGCAAACTGTTGCTGTGTCCCTCTAGCAGCCTACCTGCGGACTGCATGTTTCGTACAACAACTCACATCCATAAACACAGCCTTAGGTTGGATTGACTATAGCACGACTACGCTACACCTCAGCACGACATTTACAATGATAGTTTATTCAGTGTTCACAAAACCCCAACAGTATCTGCCCGACAAGTGTCGTGATTGGCTGCTAAGGAAAATATAAAATGGCAAGTAACTCATATAACACCGTATATTGACGGCAAAAACTCACGACAAATGAATGGTTATTCGTTTTAGAAAAATTTAAATGCTTAGGAAAACCACGTACTTAAAAGTAAACCGAAATGTAATTTTGGTGCCAAGTTATACATTTACTATTTATTTACTACTAAACTCAGTTTTGAAATGCTGAATGCGCCTTGTTTGCGCGCCCCGACGGGCTGGGCACGATGGAAAGTAGTAATACAACATACCTGTGTCGTGGCGTCGGGGCTGCGACATTGTCGAGCCGAGCGTGCTTCTTATTGGCTGTTGAAGATTTACCGTCGTGTCGAGTGAGTGAATGAAGAGATCTGAGCGGCTCTTAACAACAAGCGAGGTATTGAGAGCCGACGAGGGCGAAGCAAGGTGAGTATGGAGCAGCGCCGGAATGAAGGGGCGGGTGGAACAGGAGAACTCTGAGTAAACCCGCCGAACAGCGGCGTCGCCCGGCACGACCCCCACATGCGATAGACCGGAGGCGACCCCTCCGGGAATCGAACCCGGTTCGCATAGGTGGCAGGCGAGTATTCTAACCACTACACCACCGCGGCCCCCGGGGCTGTCTGGTCTGGCTTGTCGTGCTATTGTAACTAAAATGTTACAAGTAAATTAATATCGAATAATGTGTTTATAATAAATAAATATTATGCCCCCTTCCTCTGGGTTAAAGCACAACACGTGCAAGGCGGAAGGGTAGGCGAACTCTTGCTATTCTGACCCGTACGCCCCTTGCCACTGAAACTGCGATCAACATGGATCAACAAGCCCGCCTGCATGTTGATCCACGTCGTAGCTCCGAGTAATGGGCAAGCTGGTCATTGGCTGTATCGGAAGTCACGATACAATGGTTGACATTTAAGCAATATGTAAATGATCTGAGAACGTGAAAAGTAAGAACGCTTGTAGAGGAAGCACGCAAGAGTACAGAGAGTGAATTTGAAAGAGACAGTTAAGATCTTGTGTAAGCCAGAAATATTGTAATTTGCAGCATATAAAGAAATAAAAAAAAAATTACGTAAGTGAATGTACCTGGAAGTTAATACAGAGTAAATTAAGAAGCTTTAAGATATAAAAATGGGAAAAATGTATATTATTAGACACAGAGGGTTAAAAAATATATAACGTTACTAAAATGTTAGTACAACCTAATATAATGTACACTGGAGGGAAAAAAAAAAAAAAAACAGGTATAGGCGTCCGTATGCAAATAACTGAGGTAGGGAACAAATTTTCTTTTTTTGCCATTCCAAGCTTAATGCATACTGGCTGGTATGGAACCAATCAGAGTAAAGCGATGCGGTCGGCAGCGTCTATATAAGACAACAAGCGTCTTACAAAGTTTCTAGATCGGTTACTGCTGCTACAATGCCAGGTTATCAAGATTTAAGTGAGTTTGAACGTGGTGTTATTGTCGGCGCATGAGAGATGGGACATAGCATCTCCGAGGTAGCGATAACATTTGGATTTTCGCCTACGACCATTTCACGAGTGCTCCGTGAATATCGGGAATCCGGTGAAACATCACATCTTCGACATCGCTGCGGCCGGAAAAAGATCGCGAACGAACGGGACAAACGACGACTGACGAGAATCATTAAACGTGACAGACGTGCAACCCTTTCTCAATTTGGCGCAGATTTCAATGCCTCCTACATACCTTCAGACATTAGTCGAGTCCATGCCACGTCGCCTTGCGGCACTTCTGCGTGCTCGGGGGGCCCTACACGACATTAGGCAGGTGCACCAGTTCTGTGGCTCTTCAGTGTATGTAAGATTAACGATAAACAGCCAAAATACCAGTAAACACTTACAAATATATATTGCAGAACACAAGAAATCACGCATTATCCATAGCATGGCCTGTAGACACTACCCTCGTGTAAAGTAGTAACTAAAAGTCTAAAAGGTAAATCAAAACTTCCTTAACTTTGAAAAAAAGACATTAGACATAAAAATACTTNGTAGTAACTAAAAGTCTAAAAGGTAAATCAAAACTTCCTTAACTTTGAAAAAAAGACATTAGACATAAAAATACTTTTTTTTTTTTGTATGATGCGCGTGAACCATGCAGGAGAAACTGGAAGTAGAGGGAAAGTGGCCACACGAGGCGGTGTAGAACGACAAGCTGCTCCGCTAGTNGTAGTAACTAAAAGTCTAAAAGGTAAATCAAAACTTCCTTAACTTTGAAAAAAAGACATTAGACATAAAAATACTTATTTTTTTTGTATGATGCGCGTGATCCATGCAGGAGAAACTGGAAGTAGAGGGAAAGTGGCCACACGAGGCGGTGTAGAACGACAAGCTGCTCCGCTAGTNTCCATGCAGGAGAAACTGGAAGTAGAGGGAAAGTGGCCACACGAGGCGGTGTAGAACGACAAGCTGCTCCGCTAGTTCCAGTTGTGATTGTCAGCCGCGGGAAACGGTTATCTCGACAAGTAATGCGAGGTTCAGAATGCGTTAGTCTGAGCAGGCCCGTCTGGCAGTACAATGGGGGGCATGCATTGGGCAGTGTAACACTTTCACTGTGGCGTTCAATCTGAAGTTGTTTTAGTGTATTCCATTTTATGCAGATGTAATCATAGAAATGATGCGTATTTTTATAGACCCTAAAAGCTGGATATGTAATGCATAAAATAAACTGGGTTAGCAGTAATTTTCATTTAGAGGGAATATTCATTTTTAATCTAATGCCAGTTCGTACTAGGTGTACCACTTTCACTGTATATGGCTAAAATATAGGAAATGGGCGAGAAAAGCCGATTCTAAGCAGCTTCCAAAGTGCTGACTTCACATTAACACCAGCACAACACCTGGTGCTGCTGGAAAGGAAACAAGTAGAGTTATGAAGCTATAGTCTATTCGCGGTTTCTTCACACCTTTTGAATCACTTTAGAAAAATCCCCCCATGTATGACGTGTTTAGTTGTTTCGTAAATGTGCCACGTATCACTGGCGTTCTACACATGTGTTAACATAAAAGTACCTTATTCTTGGTTAAATAAAAAAATTATTCATATTTTATCTACAAATTATAATATTTAATTTACAATTAATATGAATAAAACCACAGAGAAAATATCTGTGTTGGTAATACGTGTTAAGAAATAGTTCTCATACAAAATATCATTAAAGTGAGCGCGCACGAATGCGGCGTGTTGTCCCTCCGGCGTGATTCCCTAGACTCGGTAGGTTTTGTTTGCACGAGGCGGAGGAATATCGTGGAAGTAGAACTTTAGAAAGGCTTGAGAAAAGTGTGAAGTAACCGTGCACGGACTACAGCTCTCAACGTCTCCTCGACAGCGAGGTCACTGCAGACGGAGCAAGTTGCTAGGAGAAGGGGGAGCGGGGAAGGACACAGCAGTGCGCTGTAGTAGAGAACCAACCTAGGCCGGAGCGGGAGTAGAACCCAGGTCCTTGCGAAGCCGAGTTGGAAAGTCGACCGCTCGCCCGGAAGTCTAGTGCGGTGTTGCTAACGTGCGCTCGTCAGTAATGTGCGATCACTAAGTTAGTTTTGGATCCCCTGTGTGCAATGATATCGCATGCCGCCATTCATAATGTAGGTTAGACGAAGTTTGTGGCCTGGAAAGCCGCTCACACAAGATACCTTGTGCAAGGGAGCGCTAGAGGCGATTATCGCACGTGGAGTCAATGAGTCATCGCCTCTAAGTACAGGCCACGGAACTGGCACGCAGATTTACTCAACGCAAACGTGGGACTTAGGCAATAACCCAGTTAATTAATGACATTGAAGTGAAATCATGATTTAGTCTGTATAATACTGTATGATTTATGTAAGCTGATATATATTCATAAATGCCCTGCCGGATACACTAGTTTTAATAATGTTCAATTTCGATATAATTCCGCGCGACTAAGTGCAATAGCGAGAATGCCATTCGCAGTTCGATTCCCGGCGGGGTATCTCCTGTATCGTGCCGGACGATGCCATTGGTCAGCGGGTTTCGTCAGGGATCTCCCGTTTCCTCCCGCACTAGCATTCCAGCACTGCTCTATACTCACCTCGCTTCACCTTAGGCGACTCTCAAACTTCCTCTTAGCTGAAGATTTCGTAAAAGTAATCAGCAATGATGAAGCGATGCACAGGTGAGTTTTCAACATTTACGTTAAATTCTTGTGAGTGGTATTTACTATATATATAAAATCCGTTCCTTGTGTTAATGCCGGGCTTGAATGTTTCGAGATATTCGGCGACATCTGGCTTTCGAATATCAAAGCTAAAAAGAGACTCACCGGAAGATGAGGCAAATATAACTCTCACTAAGTTTTATGTGAACCATTTATTTTTACAGAGTAAATAATCACCAACTTTTATGAAAACGAAGTTTTGATTAGAAAACTGCGCCCTTGGTGCAAGAAAACCACAGCTCGTCCTGTCCTCTTGAAGATATGCTTCAATGAATTAATTAACGTGTGGATTATATCGTTGAACCGACGGTCGGGTTTTTCTTCATTCTTAGCCTACTTTCCGAAGGAAAGGAAGTCTTATGAGATCACTTTCCTGTTGATATGTCTGTGTGTGTGTGCGTTGTGTATCCCCTCCCCCTTTTCAAATTTCGAACGCGTCATCCGAATTTCAATAAACTCGGTACACAGAAGGACACCTGACTTTTATAATTCCCAACCACGATGAGCACTTACTTTAAAAATGGTGGCCATTTTAATATTCAGGGCGCCATGTCTCATCTCGGGACCCATTCAGCTGATTTTAAACCAAATTTTGAACGCTGTCAGAACTTCGTGTAAGCATTAAATGTTGAGATGGATATTGTTGTAGGGCATAGACTAAAGATGAGGTAGAGCGATCACGCTGGCTGCGCACAACCAGTCTCCGTGTTACAACAGTGAACTGTTCACCTGCCAACACGACTAGCAAAAACGGCGTGGATTAGATTTGAGGTTAGAACACCAAGTAAACAAGTGCTTTGAGATGCTTGTATACTTGGCCAAACCAATTTGTAATCCCGTTTGATTAAATTAAATTTTGTAAATGTATTTTGTTCACATAAAAGTGCTTCTATTTTGAAAATTAAGATATAAACAAACATGTTCATGGCTGTGGCCGGTTGACCTTACCATTTGCATGGAACGTCGCTTCACCGCTAAAACCAGCTTAGACATGAAGGCATCGTCTACCTCGTCCTGGGCAGATAAAGGAAACATCAGACCGTCCCCTTCACATTGACGTGTCGAATGCGAGCTCACTTCCCCCTCACCACCTCAAACCGAGAGTTACGAACGCCATCCAAAGTTGACAGACAATATCACTTTGACAGTTTTGTTCCTTTGGGGTAGGTCAATGTTTGGTACATGCGCAGAAGACGAGTAAGCGACATACCTCATCTTTAGTCTATGTTGTTAGTCCACCATTTTGGAAGATAGCACCAAATGAAAAAATAAAGATTTTACATTGTATCTCGAAAACGACCTTTCCAATTTTCTGCGAATTTAAAATTGAATAAATTGGCTTAAAATCGACAAGAAACAATTGTCATGTTTTCCCGTAGTTAAGTGAGTAAAAATATCGAAGCCCCTATTGCAGGCACGATAGAATGGTGTGGGGAGGGGGTTGTAATATTTGTTACGTTTTGTTTTCAGACATGATCCCGAATAGCAGACAAAGACACATGCCAGCTCATTCGACACTCACCAGTTTGTAACAGCTTATTAATGGACTTCCGGTGTCTAGTGTTTGATTAGATGATGTGAGTGACGTGTTCAAAGTAAAGACTGCTCGGTCAGTTAGCAATAGCCTGTTGACTTGCAGCGACTAGAAGTAGCCTGAGAGGGCGGGAGCACCAGGAGGAAAGCAACACGTGCGCATTGCAAGGGAGAATGGCTAGCTGGCAAGTAGTGGCGGTATCCGGCCTCCGCGGTATAAATAATGAGCGTGCGGCGATGCCAGCAGCGGCCATTCTGGCCGTCAACGCCGCAGTCGAGCGCCGATGACAGCCGCCATTACACGTCGCCGCCACCTCCACTCTTGTATAAATAGTCGCGCACATTCCACCAGAGAGCACGCACCTAGTCCTACACACTCTGCCCACAGTCGCCAGGCACTCGTCTCGCAATGCGCTCAGCTATACCTACAAACTGATAACAACTCCTTATTTAATACCATGGACTGAAGACGAGGTCTTCTGCGCATGTAACATTCACCTACCCCAACTCAACACAACTCTCAAAGTCACATGGTCAACACTGATCAACGTGTTTGTTTATATCTTAAATTTTAAAAGACAATCACTTTTATGTGAATATAATACTTTTAACTTATTGAATTTAATAAAAAACTGCATTACAAATTGGTTAGAAGAAGTATACATACATCTCAAAGCACGTGTTTACTTAACATTGTTATAACCTCAAATCCAATCCAAGCCGTTTTTGCCAGTCGTGTTGGCAGGTGAGCAGTTCAATATTGGGACACGGAGACTGGTTGTGCGCAGCCAGCGTGATCACTCTACATCACCTTTAGTCTATGCTTAATGCTATGCAACTGCTAAAGTTTCACTTGTATACTAGTGAGAGTCGTTCGTTTCTGACTCGTAATAACAAATCAAAAATATTTTAGGATGCCTGTAAATTACATATATATCTGTTTATATCATTATCAGCAAAACGTACCAAATGTATCTGTATTTAAAATTACAGTTATATAAATTTAAAGAAAATTGTTCTTGCCGAGAATGTAAACAAAGTTCAGCTGCTAGCCAACTACTGAAACACTGATAAATACTACTTTATACTGTACCTTTAAAAAATAGATAAAAAATTCTGCTATCCGTCAAAAATAACATTTCTCCGCTAAATAGTACTAAATGTCACTAAAACAAGCTAAGTTCCACCCGCCCTGATACCTAACATTCTACGGCAGGACTCGCCCAGTGTCGCCAACCATAGTATAATAGCATAATGTCAGTCATTGTAATAATATCATTATGCTACAGGAAGTAGCATAACTTAGCTTAGGGGAAGTTTTCAAAATGCAGTGTATTGCTACACTTATGTCAATGGAATGGCAATATTGTGGTCAATCATGTCAACAGATTGACGAGTAACGACACCTAAAACTTGCAGTTTATCATTAGAACGAAAAGCCAAAACGGAAAGGAATTTTTTTTTGTTTCGTGGTCACAGTTGCCAGATATTGCTCAGGCTTGACATAAATTACACATTTCTTCCTTCCCGCCCATTTACGTGCTGCAATCAGCTATACATCAAAGGAAAGATATCAATAAGTTCGGATTAATCCGGACATGTCCTCTTTTCTACGCATTTGTCCAGGTCCGGGCGGATTTTTAGGAAATCGGAAAATGTCCTCTTTTTTTAAGGTTATCAATAATATTTTAATTTTTTTTTTGTTTTTGCTGCTATTTCTGTTTTTAAGAGTCGGAAAATACACACACAAGATGGCAGTATCAATGTTTTCTGGAGTCTTTTAAGTAATTTAGCTTTCTAGTAGGCCCAGTGTGGCCAACTTCAAAGTAACTTCTTTAGAGATATATAGGAATGTTGCATATATTAAAAAAATTTAATAAATATATTTTCAATGAATCCAAGAGAAAAATAGCAACCATTTTCGTTGGTTTTGTTGAACGGGTAGCAGACAATAGCAATGCGACACCTTTCATGAAAGCTGCACATTTTTAAAAGAGATTTGAAGACATTTGATAAAACTGAACTGTCAATTCTGAGTAGGTTAGTGTCTGTTTGCTACGGAAGATGATTACGGTGTGTTTTATGGATTTGTTGGAGTTTAAACGTTTTATAGGTATAACTATAACGTCCAAACGTAAGTGCAAGTTTACCGACGAAGTCGCCAAGAAATGTCCTCCTTTTAAGATGGGAAGTCATGAATCTGAAGCTGGCGGTGCAGGAACGTTCATCTCCATCGCTAACAAAGGTAAGTGCAAGTAGTTGCACATACTTATCTATTAACCTTTGTAGTAGTAATCGCAATACGAACTACCTCGCATTGTACAGTCTCATACGACAGTTGCGAGAGAGTTACGACGTTACATCTAGTCTCGTGTTGTATTCTGCGGGTTTCTTTACCACGGCTTTAAGACTGTTGCCAACTTGCCAACGAACTGCGTCGCAGAATATCTTCAATACGCACGGATTTTATGTAGAAACCATTAAAAAGATTCTCAATATGTTCACCTACGAAAAGAAAGCACACCCCAGACGAAGACGGAATGGCACTCTTAAGATATAATGCACGTGGAGAATATGATTCCGGAGCCTTCCGACATAGTGATAAAACGGCAATCTCAGACGGTTGTATCTTAAAACGACTTTCCCGGCCGCGAGCTGCGATAGTATATTGTGTTAAACTTCGCCATTGTGTTAAACTTCGCCGCAGGCAATAACGTGATACCGAGATAACGTGTACGTTAGGTACAGGCAGCAAGACGAGAACACTGCACGCCCGTTCACAGCTTATAGTGGCGATGGAGAACTTGATGTGCGTGCCATTGTAGCCCTTATAGCTCGCGCGCTTCTGGGTAGCAAACGTTGAAATAGCTCCGTGTAGACAACCGCCTCAAAACTGTTAACAAGTACAATTGTCACGTGACTACGTCTGTCAAATCAGACCGACACTGAGGCACCAGGACGGGACCGGCGGTGTGACGTCTGCAGGGGGGTCCATCCAGACACTACACCTTCCTCACTAACAACACACTGGGAAGATGCACGTGGTCTCGTTGTGTTGCGCACGACAAGACGAGAGCACGACCTCGAGATGGCTCATGCGCATGCGCTGGGTGACTGGCGGCAGTTTCCTGGCAGAGTCTCCCGCGCCTCAGGTGCGCTGGAGCGCTGACCTTGAAGAAATACTTCGTCCAAATGTGTCGTTTTAAGAAACAAAAGCCAAGTATCCATTTCGTTACTTCAGTTGTATTCCACATCCTAAACAACATGTCATTTGCTAACGCAGACATATTGAAGTAAAACCTACCGCCATGTATGCATTACAGCCACACCACAACTTCTTTTCTAGATTTTGAGGATATTTTGTGGTTTGATGGCAATGGCAGCTTGATAAAACAACAAAACAAAAATCTAAAAGGTAATTCTAGTCTGTTGAATGGCCTTAAGCCGTGGGACCACTCTCCTGCACCACTGCTAACTCCACCGAGAGCATAAAGAAGGGCGGGGATGCAGCCTAGAATGTCCACTTCAGCCAAGGAGACACCACACTTGCCCATATTGATCCCTTGGTTGGTTCTAGAGGCCATACTGCTTCAANAAACCTACCGCCATGTATGCATTACAGCCACACCACAACTTCTTTTCTAGATTTTGAGGATATTTTGTGGTTTGATAGCAATGGCAGCTTGATAAAACAACAAAACAAAAATCTAAAAGGTAATTCTAGTCTGTTGAATGGCCTTAAGCCGTGGGACCACTCTCCTGCACCACTGCTAACTCCACCGAGAGCATAAAGAAGGGCGGGGATGCAGCCTAGAATANGTGGGACCACTCTCCTGCACCACTGCTAACTCCACCGAGAGCATAAAGAAGGGCGGGGATGCAGCCTAGAATATCCACTTCAGCCAAGGAGACACCACACTTGCCCATATTGATCCCTTGGTTGGTTCTAGAGGCCATACTGCTTCAAGTACCTACACCATATCTTCGACTTTGACAACTTTGCACGGCCGCGGGAAACACTTGCTACGGCCACAAAGACAAGTGGAACTCGCATCACGCAAAGTTCGTCAGACTGAGGTGTACACGAACAATAGCGTCCGAGTTCACGAAGAAGGCTTGTGAGAAAGGGAGCAAAGGGTCGTCCCACTCGAAGAGATGAAGTGCAAGTGAACGAGGACACGCGGGACTTAATTGGCTCACAGTCTCGATGTAAAGAGCAGCAAAGGAACGAACCAATTCCCGGCGGTTTCGAAAGTAGTTACATCTCGGTCGCGACACACAGTAGCACCCGTCCCAAGCACGACTCTCCTGCTCGTGGTTGACGTCAGTAGTGCAGGTCACGCCCACCAGAGCGAGCTGCACTCACACCTGTTCACACTTCACCAACACTCATGTGTTACCTGCGCACTCAAGATTACAAGAAGTTCCTTGGTTTGCCTGTTAGCTGCGAGTTTTAGTTGGTGGCTATTAAACCAGCTGCGCGGTATGAGGATGCTGAGGTTTTAATACACACGCGCGCGCCATACACACACGCACACATGCGCGCGCACACAACACACACACATATACACACATACACATACACACATACACATACACACACACACACACACGCGCGCGCGCGCGGACACACACACAGGGTTCACACAGGCTGTTCGGAGAAACGCACACACAATATTTCGGGAGGTCATTCCTTGTGGAAACAAGGTAGACATGTAATATAATGTAACCTATAGCAAAGCCAATATCCTGAAGGAGACTCCACCCTTGGAAATCTATATTAATAACAGTCTTTTCTCAAAATATCGAACATGGTGTGGTATTAAACTCTATTCTGAATGTAATGTTTCGTGCTATCGAGATCTTCGACTATGAATGAACCGGTATTAGACGTCCCGCCTTCATAATAATAATAGCGGAGGCCGCCTTCTAATTGCATACGGTTGTTTTGCCTTTACGTTAGATGGAGTTCTTATACAGTCTTATGGAGCAGTACGTGTTCTACTTAACTAGAGGCTTTCTTGTCGCAAGTGCCGAGGAACCAGCCTTTCCTTTCAAAGGCGCACCAAGTCTTCAGTAGCGACGACACCACGCCTGGCACATAGGCGACACTTCGCACACGCCGAGGTGTATTGCTAATCATATCACGACAACTTCCTGGCTTCATGCGATCACTGCGCAATTTCTGCAGTGTTTCACTTGCTGTCTTGTACCAATATTACCGCTATGTTCATCGAGGTCGTTGATTTTTAAACTGGTTTGAGCAAAGGAAGCGAATATTACAAAAGTGTCACAGGAACTGCATCATCGCCCGTCTTCATTGCCTGGTTGTAATAACTCCTGGACGTCCAGTCCTGAAGTAATGTATGTCAGTTTTAAAATGAATGAACAATAGGAGAAATATTAATAAACTCAGTCACCGGACAACGTTAAAATTGGTGAGGATGGTTCTTCTACGTTCGTTAATGTTCGTGCACTGTCGTGAGTGGGTGACGATATTTGTGCGGCTCGTGACATCGAGGTCTTGAGAGCCGATGAGGGCGAAGCGAGGTGAGTTAGGAGCAGCTCCGGAATGAAAGAGCGGGGGAAACGGGAGATCACCGAGAAAACCCGCCGACCAGCGGCATCGTCCGAAAATCCAAGAGCGACCCTGTGGGAATCAAACCCAGGTCGCCTTGGTGGGAGACGAGTGGTCTGACCACTCTATCCCCGCCGCTCCTGGTCTTTCGCTTACGTTCGGTTTACGTGGGTGCTTCGGGTACGGTTTTATACTCAGGTTAGAAACAAAACGAGATTCATTATTGGAGTGCTTGGTATAGGACAATTTTCCACCACAAAGTGCGCTAGTGCTCCGAATAGGTCACTTTTAAACTGCTGGTAAATTGAAAAATTATATTTATTTGAGAGCAAAAGTTGGTGTTTGGCGATAATTGTGATATAAATTAGTTTGAGCCGAAGTATTAACCGTTAAATTACATTTGTAATTATTATTCACGCCCTCTATTGACTGCGAAAGTAAAAAATAATGTTTTTTGTCATCGAGCGTTCATAAACTAGCTTATTTTAGTAAAAAAAGATACCAGTTACGAATTTAAAAACGAAATGAATATAGCTGTCAAGCATTTGTAAAGAAAATTTTCGATCAAGTTGTTATGTCTAAATAAAGCAGGCTAATTTATTGTGTAAAACAAATTTATGCTCAATCCAGTTTTACGACGGAATGTAAAACGACATGTGGACGTATTTTGTTAAATGTTTACTCTGGGCGAAGAAAAATGTTTATTATTTACGTGGATTCTTTTAAAGTATAATAGGAAGATTTATAATAATTACACTTATTTTATGAAAATTGCAACTGTCCTACTTGTTTACATCTATAGAACGGAGACAACCCGGTACACGCCCTATACCAATGCTACCTGGTGGCGAGATTTTTTTATATTTTTGAAACAATGAGCACTGAACTTCCAAATATTAGTAGAAGAGACTTCACTTCGGTAAATGTTTCTTGTTGACAATAAAAGTGTGGTGTGTTATTAAACTTACAGCTTGAAAGTGAGAGCTCGTAAAAATATACGATAAGGTCGCCATTAGTGTGTATGGACAGTAGGAGCCGTGACTAACATGCATGAGCATGTGAAACCGAGACACTTATCTGCCAACTATCCTTGGTTAGTTCAAAGAGCAGAAACACTCATTATATGCCAGTTTAGGTTTGGTTAAATGATCAGACACGTATTAACCCACTACCCTAGGCTAGATTTCGGGTCCTGTTAGGGTGGGATTTTTTTTTTTAAATGACGAGGTAAACACGTATGCATATTATAGGCAGATTCACATTCTCTTCGTTACGTACGTATATTTTCTGTAGGCAGATATGAAACAAAAACGTGACTTTGTGAAGCGATATGATTATTTTGAGGTTTGTTTTTGCAGGCTTTGTGCAAAACATGGTGCAATTTCGAAACATAGACCAAAGAAAAAAAAATCGTGTATTGATGACTTTACCTTAATAGTTTTTGCTGAAAGAATAAATGTATTATACAATCGGACATTCTGATTGGTTGAGAGTAAAGCCATATGTACGTGCTTACGTAGAACTTGAAAGTTGAGCTACTCAGACTCTCTTTTCTACGTACGCTAGGTGCGAGTGTGAGTAGGTGAGTGTATGTGCAGTGTTCAACTTGTATTCCTACGTACGTCCCCTGCTTGGAGGTGAGGTGGTGAATGCACAGTAGCGGCAAGGGCTCGGCGGTCTATGCGCTTGATTGAGGCGCGAGTGTTGTGGGGTTCAGGCAGCGTGGTGGGGGTGGGGGGAAGGGAAATGCACTCCATCATGGCGAGAGTAAACTGCACGTCAGGACAGAAGAGCGCCGCTTTGAGGGGAACTGCCTCCAGCTGAGCAGCTCTTCTCTGCGGCTGTCATCACCCGGGCGCGCCTTGCGCCAGGCGCGGCCAAACTAAACTACTCTCCCTACTCTGCCGGAGAAGCTAGCCGCCTCGTCCCACCCGCCACTGGCGCGGCACACCCTCCTCCTGCCTACACACAGAGCCGCTGTAGCCTGCTCTGTGTGGCGCTTGTTTCGTTGTCTAAACACAGGCACACCGCAACACCACCACGATCACAAACATTGCGCGATGTTGATTCGCAATATAATACTTATGTGACGTCTATTTGTACTGTTAGTAAATAATATTCTGGATGACACGCAAATTGAATTTTGGTAACAGGGTGTGATACTGTGTTGAACTTGGACAGTGATTATTATTACGAAGCGGTTAATACGTGTCGATATTACATTTGACTCAAGGGAACTCACTAAATAGGAACCTACAGCCGACTATGCATAATGAAAGCCAGTACAAAGATAATCAACTACCGGCAAAGTATTCGCGCGGCGCCAGCAAGGCACTCGCAGAGATATGAGCACACGCCCAGGCTGGGAACGTTCTACTTATCGTAAGTGTCTCCAAGCTCCGTCATAATTGCTGGACATATTTTTTAAGTATTTTTCTGCAACCTTAAATAATGTATATTACTTTAATTTATAGTTTAGACCATAAATTCTGTGAGTATAATTAAAGTTTGAAATAACAACTTTTAGCCACGAGTACTATTTTCTTCCATAGTCATAACCAGGATCGCCAACATAATATCATACTATATCCCGCAACAATTCATCAGTTGATATATGCTACACATGGTAAAGTGAACACTTTTGAAAGCTCTCTCCTTTGCAATAATAATCAATAAGTAAGTTTTATTTTTGCCCTAGATGTTAACATCCGAGTGCGGTGGAATATACACACTGTGCATATTCTTACATGAAAATATTTATTTAAAAAGGTGGTAACAGGATAAAAAAAATGGCTGAAAGGAAAAAGTAAGTAGGGCCTCAAAAGTGCTCACTTTACCGTGAATAGCCTATACAGTATTTTGGGAACGAGAGCATTTCTTTGACTGTTTACATATTGTGTAGGCTGGTCATATAGTCTGCCAACAACACCACTTACCCCACTTATATGAAATGCACTACAGTTATAAATGTCTCGATAACGCGGAAGTCACACTGACTGAACTGAGGGAGTGAGTTCACACCAGCATTCGGGGTTCCCCCACACGTCTTAATTACGAAGGACAATTAGTCACTATATCATTAAATGCATTATCATTTAAAACAATTATATTATTATCACGTATAAAGGCTTATCAATCATGTTAATACTAATTATTGTCAACATGAGTGGTAAAAGGGAGGTGCTGAAGCCCTCGAAACCACCTTCTCAACCAGGCAAAGCCTCTGCCAGTAGCACAAACCACCTTCTCAACCAGGCAAAGCCTCTGCCAGTAGCACAAACCACCTTCTCAACCAGGCAAAGCCTCTGCCAATAGCACAAACCACCTTCTCAACAAGGCAAAGCCTCTGCCAGTAGCACAAACCACCTTCTCAACCAGCCAATGTAAATGTGTTATTCGTATGTCAGTTTGTACAGTAATATGCAAAAATAAAAATAATACCAAATGGATTTTCCTAAAATAAAACACACACTCGCAATTTATCACAACTCAGAACTTACTTATTTCACCGCCAATATAACTTAGAGTCTATAAGCAAGTACATAAATATATGCAGCTAATAGGCAGTCATAATTTTTCTGATAATTGTTTCAAAAGTGCTAACTTAAACATCCTTCACCCTTTTATTCATATTTAATTTATGGAAAACAAGCTCTTCAATAAGGCATTACGCACCTCAACAGTCACCGCCATGTTTGGATTTCGTTACCGTTGGCATTTCTTTCACAGCAACCGAAATAAATTCAATTATTAGTTATTTTCACCTTATTTTATTACATAAATCATAAATTCAAAATTTTGATTTTACGCATTACGACAAGCCTTGATTTCTAAAGTTAAAATTAAAGCTGTAGTTCCATACGAAGACACGCTTGTAAAGCCATGTTGCAGTAGTATGTCTCCACCTAAGTCCGCAGTTCACTAACCACAATGGGCTACATACACCATATCCTCTGATATTCGACAATCTTTGGTCCAATATTGTACATCGCAGTAATATTACGACTGAAAAACCAAATGAAAATATCACAATTTGAACGCCCGTCAAGATGTGACGTGTGGGCATGTACCGCCGTGACGTCACTGCTTATTGAAGGTGTTCCGAAATTATACTCCCAAACTACGGGAGGTGATTCCTTATGAAAAATAATGTCGGAAATAAATAGGACACCGTACACCTAAACAGGAGATATGAGCCTGAGAAAATTAGGTATTAAAAACGTATTTTTGCAGAATGCATGGTAGTTTCTGCCAGTGGCTATGATATGATTTTATGGTTCATCATAATACCTTAACGGGACAATAAGGGCAATGCAAGTTATTGATAAGAGTTATGTAATGATAACTTTTACAAAATACGTTTATTTAACATTAAGGTTGTGCAGTATTATTTCAATATAAAAATTATGATATATGCACGGGGGAGCTATATATATACTGAAGTATTAATTTGTATAACATTATAAGGATTTAACCAGCCACATTCTGAGTAAAGTCTAATTGGAGAGTCCCCACCTTGTTCATGATTCCGGAGGCTGATTAAGATGGCGCAAGTCGACGGCCGGACACACCCATCTTCAGTGGTCTTCTCGTTCCAATGGCCCGACGACAAAAGACACCGCCCACGGACTACACTGTCCTATATCGGCTGCGTTGCCCCCGTTTACTGGCCGGTGGAGGAGGTTTCTGTGATTTGCGATTTCATAACTAATTTCAGCGGTCACGGCCCGTGTTATGGATAAATAAGTGAAGGTGTGATCAGGCAGGCCGCTCAACTAAGGCCTGATCATAACTCGTAACACAGCGATAAGGTTGGTGGCGATTTACCCACACGGTCGAATGGGACACGCCTATTTGACACGCCATGGAGCATGTACTAGTGGAGGGCATGTCGTTGATGTGCTGACGTATCACTTCCTCAAGCCGAACAGTGCGCACTGACAGAGGACGGCCAGCATTGCGCATGTGTCTCAGCAACATGGGAAGCATAGGTCACCTTTTTGCTGCGGACTGTACATACATAGTTGTAGCTATTCGGCTAAAATACTTTTTAAAAAACCAATTTTTACAGTTTCGTATCTCCTTTAATATTCCGTTTAGATATATGATGTCCTATATATTTTCGACTTTATTTTTGGTAAGGAATCACCTCCCATAACCTCGGGCGTTTAATTTCCGAACATTCAGTATATGCCAGCTCTCTAGTCGCATTCTGTATGTTGCCAGTGAAGTATGTTTCAGAAAATTTTTTCTCTGTAAAAGAAACGGAAGTAACAATTAATGTAATCAATATATCACACATACTGAATAGTAAAGTATTAGTACAAACATCTTATAAATCGCACGGGCAATATTTATAAATCTTAACTTTTCTATAAGTTAACACTAGAAGAAAGTGATATTCACAAGCTGCTTCAGAAACATTGTACCGAGATGAATAATAACTGTTGTTTGTCGCCATGGTTGTGATGGGCGTGTTAATGCTCCAGGAGGCAAGCATAACAAGTCTTGAATGACAAATCTTTGCAAATGAAACACTGCATGTTCAGCGGGTCTATTACGAACATCCTTACTTAGAATACATACTTAGAGAAGTGAATTTATCTGTATTCAACTAGAAGAAATAAATTGTGAGTACGAACTTAGTGTTTTGCATTGCCGCTCTCCAACGATAGGATTCGGAAGGGAATCGAAGTACAGATTCAAATTCACGTTCCGTGTGGAAGACATTGCAACAGCCATAAAACGGTCAATGTAAAGATTTGTTATGAGAAGTTAACACTCAACTATACCGATACGATTTCATGTCAAATAACTATCTGATCTTTTCGAGCAACAGTAATAACACAAAATAAGTATTACTAGTAGCATTCACATGTTTTCTTTCAACTGGTTTTTAAGTTGGTGACAACAAATGCGCACGGTTCTACGAGCGTGCGGGCCGTTATGACAACTGAGGTACTGGGTTGTTCCATTTTTCTACGACTAGTATCTGCAAGTGAAACCGAAATTCCATAATTCACCAACTGAAGTAATTTAAACATAGTCACACTCGTGTGACAAGTACGTAACGTTCGTGTGTTATCACACACCCTTACTGCGGCAGTAGGTAGCGGCACGTGTGTGTTTAGTTTCACATTTAGAACCAATACTGAGCACCGTTGTTTCGATTGTCGCCATCATCTTCACTCGCATCCTTTTCCCTGCCACATGATTCTTGCAAAGTTTTCTCATGATCTTTCACCTGGGGAGATTTAGTTTCTCTGTTTAATAATGTATTACGCTTTCTTCCACATTTACAAGAACCATATACACATGGACTTACTATGAGCCATACTTGCAAGAAATTAAAGAAATTCCGTTGCAAACCTTACCAAATCTCAAATTTGTTTTCCCAAAGTAAAGCAAAATCGAAAGTATTTTAACATCATAATTTTAACTTAAATACGTTAAATAAAAGACAGCATAATTTTTGTTACTCAACACTGTACGTAGAACATATGACTTACTCTTTAATGTTCGTACTTCCGAATTACCGATCTTCATACATTCGGCTCATTTCATTGCATTGATTTACAACATTCAGTTTGTACTGTGTCCCCTTCACTTTTCTCATCACGTTACTTACATGTTAAATACTAAAAAACTAATAGAACAATCTACACAGTTGTAATCTCTGATGCACAGTAAGGAGTAAAGAAATTAATTTCTTATTTTCTTGTTGACAGCTGTCTACAGTACGAAGTCCATATGACTATAGTAACCACTTTGGCGAACAGGCAGCTGGATGTGGATGCCCAAGGCGAAACTTCATTACTGAACACAATTATATTGTCAGTGGCGTGGTGACGAGAAATCGAACCCTTTTTTTTCTCAGAAAAATAGTAGAACATGTATGAATACGGGTCTGCAAGGGGATATTACATTTAATTGATTTTCCAAAATACCGATAGTGTCAAGTATCATGAGAAAGAGGGGGGAAAAAAAACTGAAATATTAAAATGTAATAATAACATAACATTTTATCTTAAATGAACTGACAAAACCTTTAAAAGTTCTCTATGGTTAACGAGTAAAAAGTGAAAACATAATTGGTTCACCTACTATGCCAGCTGACTTACAAGTGATTCAACAACTGTCCTTTGTTGAAGTGGAATAAAGAACGTAACACTGAAACGCACATATGTAATAATGTTTCAGCATACACTGTAAGCCCAGAAAATCAGTTATAATTTTTTTTTGGTATTTTTCGAAAATATGCCATTCTTAATCATTACCGAGCTGCATATGCCTATATCTGCCAAAGACACACGCACTGTTTAACATGTTACTCACCGACATAGTTTCTCACTGCAGAGCAAGATTAGTTTCATTTTCACTTTACTTAACAATATCACACTCCATACAATGCGATCTTAATAATTTTCAAACATTCAATAGATGATTATATAAAGTCCCTGATATAATCCATTATTTCATGCAATTAAAATACAGTCTCAAAAATTCCTGTTTCTCAGCCAAATATATACATTTTGTATTTATGTGTTTATATATACATATAGTACATATATACACACACACACAATTCATGTTTTACTGTAACATTCAATGCAACTTGTAATATTGTTACATCCACTATATTCGACATTTTCGTCGATATCACAGTAGTGCTGTGCTCTGGAGGCATCTAAAACGCCAATACATTTTGTAATGTGTGTGGTATCATTTCGTTAGTATTACTATAAAATAACGTACGTATATTATACATTGTAGACAATATTCTACACACAAATAAAAAAAACCTTAACTTAAATAGCGAGTTTCTTCTACTTTCGTTGATGCTAATGACTGTATTTACCCAATTACTTAACATTTACATTTGAAGACGAAACTACAATCATTGTCGTGGTAACTTTGGGACAGAAAAAGCATTTTGCCATCTGCCCGCTTACTGGATAAACACTCAAACTATTAATATGACGCGAGATTTTATTTGTGACATCCGATTTTCTGGTAATAAATATATTCACCGAGAAATAAAAAACGACTGTCAGACACAAAAAAATTTGGTTGATAGCGGACTTAAGGTTTTCAACGCACTGTTAATTTCCCAGTTTCCCCAAGATTGTTTACAGTCTAACATGCAGTGAGTTTGTACACTATGTCATTGCAGTTAATTTTTGCGGCAGAGCTGGGTTGTGGGGGGGATCGCCTCCATTATCAAGTGACGTACGGCAAACAGGCACTCGTAGTTCATGACAGCGACTGTGTTAAGTGGCGATTATTTATGAAAACCAGCAGTTAATAACCGTAGTGAGGTCAGAAGAGCTTACCGCACCACGCCGTGCGACAGACACACAGCTGGTTTAGTTCCGGAATGAAGGATCACAGTTGTTAACCGCCGTTTACTAGCGGGAGAGACTGGCCGCTGGCAGGTCCTCAGCTGGCAGATCCTCGTAAACGTCGGCTGCGGCACAAGCGAGCCGCTGCCTGGCGCAGTTACTGTCTAGGAGGAGCGCACCGCCTCGACACATCGCTGAAGACGACACAGCAGCACGCGAAGCGCCGTGCGCTAACAGGCAGAAATGAGGCTCTACGTAGAAACATTTGACGATTATAATAAATACTGCCAATGTAAAAAGATAAGTTGAAGTTTGTTTCGTAGTTACATAGATATAACTTGCTAGGGTGTAAAGTTCGTGTGGCCAACATTCTGAAAGCAAATGTCTGACCCACTCAAAACATACCAACCTACACGGCCTGCTGTAGTCTACTTGTGTGCGGCATTTGGCGGCGATCTGTTGGTTTTCTCCGGAGATATGGATACAGCAGACTGCACGGACACATTCGATGATTGTAATATATACATACAACATACAGAGTTAAGTTCGAATTAATTATACGGTTTCGATAATATAGCATTCTAAACTAAAATAAATGTATGGCCATCATTTTGAAAATAAGTGTTTGACCTACTTAAGACGTACCAGTTTACATCACATGCCGTAGTACTACTTGTTTGCCAAATTTGATAGGAATCGGTTAATTGTTTCCTGACATATGGGCACGAGGACTTGTAGGAAAATATTTTAAACTGGAATACATTCCCATTATCCTGATAATCCTGTTTCGAGTCAGAGGAAGATCAGGATGATTTATAAATACGTCTATTTCTTTATGCCACATAATATGTATAACTAAGTTTGTGCTTTAGTTCAATAAAATGTGATGTTTTGCATTTACATTATAAGATTGGATGTGAATGAACCCACGAAACAATCTGGAATGATGGTGTACTGCAAAAACAGCAAATGAACCAACATTTTTAAAAACATTTCTTGCAATTCTGGTTACACTAACTTCATAAAACAAAGCGTGAACCTTGAAACTAAAGGTTATTGGAGTACATTTACTTTCTCAACATGTCGAAAACGGAACACGTATAGTTTGAGAAATAAATTAATGACATATGTAGAGTGCTGATATCTGTCAACCAGTATTTATTGAAGTTTATTGGTCTTTACGATATTCGCTGAACTTCTCAAACGCTATACAATTCCATCCAGGTTATGCACGGAAAATGGTTAGATAACCAATGTAATGAAATTGAATGTATGGTGTAGGGGCACGCAGATACAACTCATTTTTATTAAAGAAGAATTTGCAAATGCATCATGGCCTCAAACCTTATATTAAACTTAGTGCTCCCTACTCAGGCAGCGAGCGCTTTCTTAATCGAAACTTTACACTGCCGGAAAATAACTGTTTTTATCTTTTTCTAAAATACGCAGGGCCGCGGTGGCGTAGCAGCTAGAGCTTGCATCCCGCCATAGAGAACCGGGTTCCATTGCTGGCGGGATCACCTCTAAATTTTCACACTTGGGAATTTTGCCAGACGATGCCGGTGGTCGACAGGTTTCCTTAGGAATCTTGTCCCTTCATTTTGGAGCTGCTACACACTCACCTCGCTTCACCCCCTCGGCTCTGAAGACCTCGCTGCAAAGAGACGCCCCACTCCACTCTACAATGCACTTCGTAACTTTGGTTCCTGGTAGAGCTACCTCAGGCGTTGTTCTCTTCTCGTGCAGTTCTTTGCTTGTCGACGTATCCCCAGCTCATCAAGAAAGAAGAGAATAGTCCCATGTGGTCGGCATGTCCATTCTCTGGTCGCCTTCTGGGACACACGTTTTCAGGATGGCGTCACGATGAGGTGTTACTGCGTTCTACAGCGTCGAGACGTCACGCAGTCGTGGCCTGGTTCTCAGTCTGCCGCTCGGCGTCTTGCTGCATACAATAAGTGCAAATAATAGCGTCTCGATAACTGCAATCTGCGAAACAGTGTCCTCGTTGCAGTCACACGCGTGATGGCATGCTCAAGCAGGCTGCTGTATCAAGGTCTGTCAACGTCGTAAAGCAGTACGGATACCTATTGTGTCCTTTTGTCACACCAACTTCTGACTGTCAATTCAGACAACTCAAATCAAGAGCGAGTGAATTAACGACTCTGCCTCCAGCAGCTGTCAAATCCAGTCTAAATTAAATTCCGGCAGTTTTTTGTACGGTTGTCTGACAAGTTTTTTTTCGGCCTATCACTCATTAGTCACACGCACAACTTAAAGAGATTGTAATGTCGCATGGTCAGGTCAGAGGGCTGTTTACGTACGCCACACGATTATTGACTTCAGCTCAGTTGTACGATATATGTGCTGAGTCATTATGTAAAACTTATATTCTTTTGCATATAATTCATCTAATGATTTTTAGTGTTATATGCCACCATTTATTAACATTTATAAACAAAATGTAGTAATTTTAATAATTTATAAATTTTCTAAGTACACGCCTGAAATTTTTCAATGTGATAAATGTGTTCTCACTTAAAGCAGTGGTTTGTACGCAAAGGCTCGCTTGAATATTGGGTGTCGCAATGCAAGTACGACTGAGTGTGCAGGTGGTGAAGTAGAGAACGTATATGGATACACACTGCCTGCTTGCAGGATGCTGAGGTTGCCGTTGGAGAGGTGAGATCCCGCTCTCCGGTCAAGCACTCCTCCCACAGAGACTGCCGACACAGTCTCCTGTTAGTCGCTCCTCAGACAAACATTTTCTTATATAATATGCAAGTGATACGCTACAGCAGCTGAAACATACCCGCTTTCTAGCTTCAACGCATAGGAATAAGGGAACTTGTTCAGTGTAATATGTTACCTCAAATGTTTAATACTGTAGGAGTCTGAGTAAAAAACTTAAGCACAAATGTAAGTGTCTGCCTAACATATTTCCGAGATGGATCATTGTTTCAAAATGAAAAGTGCAATTCTATAAAAGTAAAAATCTTGTATTAGAAAACGCTCACAGACGAATTACCTACAATGTTTACCAATATTGTAAACTATTTTTGTTTGGTGATGCTTGAATGTAGGCCGTTATATAGGTTACTGAGCACTAAATGGCTATGAAAGAGACAGTGTTGTTGATTATACGACTAGCGGACCAAAACGAGCGGGCTTTTTTATAAGTTAGTTTGCAGCAAATCTTACACGAGCCGGACCACAGCTGTAGGACCCAAGACTGTTTAGGCGATATTGTAACGACCAGTTGTAAACGTACATCGATGGTGTCACCATGTTAGATACAATCCAGCAATAAATTTATTGCTCGTAAGTCAAATTGCAAACCAAACGCGATTAAAAATGGAGTTCCAACTCCTTCCTTCGTTATGGAAGAAGGTTGCTACCGGTAAAAACTTTTTTGTGGTTTGCACACCGTCGTTCAATAATGCGTCATCCAGAATTTCAGAGCTTTTTCTTTTTACTTTGGCTGTATTACTAGCAATAAACATCTACCTCAGCTGCACTTTCAAGGATGATTACCCCCTTCCGGGATGGAAGGATGTAATTTAATGAGGAACCGCCTGCCAACGTTCATCGGCAGAGTTCAATTCCACCGTGTGTGTATTTGTATATAGTGCCGATATATAGGCTGGGACGGAACTCGACTGACAAACTTCGCGAGGTAATAATTAATACAAAATAAAATGGGAAATGCATAGGAAAATTTCTACCTAAACTAAATATTAGTATATATATAAGCACTTAAAATTTGAGATTTTGAAAAATATATTGAAAACGATATGAAATTAAATTACAGTTCTACGAAACTGGTTTTTATGTTATCGGAATCTTCAAGCTAATAGTAAACTGACATTAACGCATCTCATCGTAATGGACATGACAAGGATGGCCACTCTTATTACATCCAAATGTTTACCATCAGGAGTTATGAATGTTTCATAATTAGTAGTTGAGCTGTGTGACGATCTTCTTGTTGCCGACAAGAGGATCAAAGACGATCCTCTTGTTGCCACTCCCTAGGACACGCCGTTTTAATGTAAAACTCACAGCAATCTTTGGCGGCAGCAATGAAGTGCCTAGCACGTAGGCAATACGTTTTACAAGAAATCACACACCGATTGTCGCCATGAACAAAAAGGCGGGTTTAGTACTGCAAACCTATTAAAGTATGGTACACGTTGTTTACCGTGAGTGTTCGAAACACCCCCCAGCATCGTTCAGCAGCACATCACATGCACACATAGGTGATATTGCCTGCGTGCCAGGCACTGTATGGCGGAAGCCGAACATTTGTGTGCGTTTCACACGGAAAATGAATTTCCTGGGCCGTTGCAACAAGATCAGCCATACTGCTCAATAAACCAGCCTGAAACATGCTTAATTACTGACGGTAAATAGTTGTATGAAATGGTCACGATCCATTGTAATTTAATTTCCCTTCATATTTGATATTTCCCAAAAATGCAGTTTTCAAACTCAATTTTCAAGATCTCATATCTCCCTTAATATTCAGTTTAGGTAGAAAGTGTGCCATATATTTCCCACTTGATTTTGCATAAGGAATTACCTCAAGAAGTATGCCGGTCGAATGACATCATATCCAGTACACAAGTGTGAAGGGACGTGTGTTAGATTTCTATGACCACTGCCGCATTACACACTACCACACACGACTGCTATTTATAAACTTCAACATGTTTGAAAACATTTTCTTGTGTGCATTTTCCTACTCTCTTTAATTAATTTTTCGTAACATATTTTTACTTTAAACCGTCCCTCCCGTAATCCATTTTAAATTAACTTATTATTTTTAATTTGTTTTAAATAGAGTCTGGATATATTTCGGAAACTCTATCCTCGACGGTATTTCCATTTTCTTTATGGATATGCCACGTCTCCTTTTACGTTATTCCTTTTCACATCGCCCGTTATTGTTTCCTAACAGATCATGACTGTCTTCACACTATGTGAGTATCCCACCTTACTTCTATACTTCCATTTCCATGACTTCTCTAAGCCGTCTGGTGTTGGTGGCTGGCACGTATAGACTTTCTGTACACGTTCTCAGGTACCAATCAGCATAGGGCGGTGTAATAGCGTGACCAGAGTGGCGACTACTGCTGGGCGTTAGTTTCCTAGTAAGTCGCTGCTACAGTGGCTACTGTGACGTCACACGCTGAGAGCGCGACTCCTCAAGGCAGTTGCTATGAAGCGACTGTCTTCCTCCGCTGTGTCCGGCCAACCGCATTCCCTTCTCCACATCAAGCCACGTGCCACTGCCCAAACCATTTACAGTTTTCCATGTGGCTGCTTTGTTGCTATGGGGTTCTTTCGTGCACACTTACTTCGTTTAATATATTTTAAACTGGAAAACTTCAAGAACTATAATTTCTGGTGTCATGTGAATTTTTGTTACGTGATGATTCCTGCCACGTAATCTCGTCGCGAGTAATTTTCCTTTACATTACTGCTACGAAGTATTTTAATAAAATTTGTATTTTTACAACAAATTAGTTTATTCGGTTATAACTGCCCCTGCATAAATATATTAAAAATCCATGCTTAGTATTTTACTTAAAAAAATAAAATAAATAATAAGTTTGTCTTATCTATTCATATATCAATATTAAATAATATGAACTATAAACAAATTTGTCCTTTTGTTAGGTCGCTACACACAGCCAAGTGAGGGCTTCTGCATGACAGTAGATCAGCTAGAGATACTGTATATTACTGTCCACAGCCCTGGTCCNCTCCCACCTCCTCCAACGTCCTCGCTCTTGCACGCACGGCGACGTCGCTCTGGCCGGGGAGGGGGAGGGGGAGACAACGTGCAGATTGCGAGCTGCTGCTTGTCTTTCTTCAGCAGGACGTCGTCACCTTGTCGTCGCCTTTGCAGCACCGTCCGCCACGTCACACACGCTGTCAACACCGCGCCGTACGCGCCTCCAGTACCGCGACACGTCGTCCATTCTCTGCTTCTCCTTTGTCCACTCTACAAGTCATTCATATCGAGCTCTGGAGGACCGCGCTTGCCGCCGCCAGGTATCTGCTCGATGCTGACACGTGACGTCACCAAGACCTCACCAACACTTCTGTATGTTCGTGTTTACTTCCAGCTGTTCTCCAACCCTGCTACTTCCACGATATCCCTCCGTCTCTCGCTAACTGAGCTTCACAAGTCCCGGCTGTTACACCGAGTCGTGCGCGTTCTGTTCCTCTCTGTTTATATTCACATTCATTACAAACGAAGTATTGTAATTTGTGGACAATATACAAGTACAAGTTAAATTTATCCCAATAAATAGTATACTTATATCTTAACAGAAGTGAAAAACACCTGTGATACGCAAGGAAACATCCAAACACGTCTTACACGACAGAGGTTTGATTCAGAAGTATGGAGATACTGCTAATATACTATATAAGTAACATTCCTAACATTCTAGGGTTACCAGGCACTTAGGATGAAATAGGAATGTATTTACTCCAGAACAGGAGGGCATTTAATTAAAAAGGCGGACAGTGCAATTTCATAACCGCCAAAATTGATATGTACTGGAGAACTATAGACAAATAATTTTTTTCCCCACTTATAGTTCAAACTTAATGATATTGAAACAAATTTGGTTTTATCAAGCTATTACTATTTCAATCAAACAGTTTTCAAACTTTTAATTATTAATGTAAATTAATGTTCCCACTATCAGTTAACGTTAAATATGAAGCTCAATAACAGAAAAATAAACTTGTAGGCTCAGTTCTTTTACACAATAAAACATTTTAATACACACATTGAAGAATAAGAAACAAACCTAAATGGGAAATTAAAAATATAATTTAAACATAATTTAAACGAATCATTAAAGAACGTAGATACGTTTCTATAACCAAGTGAATGTTGGCAACACAGCTTTAACAAGTTATGTTGCACAAAAAAACTAATAGTATAAAATAATTAGAAGACAAATACTAACTTTTATGAGGTCAACAATTCCGGACTTTTTAATCAAAAAAAAAAAAAAAAAAAATTGCCAAAAGCAAAGAAATTTTCTAAGAAGTAGGATATGTCTTCCCTTTGCCGGGCGCAAGGAAACGGCGTACATAGCATGTTATTTATAATTTCCCAGCAAGTCAGTGCAGAGGAAACACGTGTAAGCTTTGCTGTGATCATGGCAGTAGAGAAAGTGTCCTTGCTCGTTTCTTATTCACGTCCCGCTGTATGCAGGGAAATACGTGCGACATCGCACATCATGAAGTAGCGTGCTGCTCGATATGACAGTGGCTCACACATACGAGGCTTAGCCGAGACTCGAGCTGGGGACCTCGTGTTTGCACTCTATCCATTGTGTTGTAATTATAACACACAGTTATTTGAAAACTAATTGCCGAGATTTTCTTAACACAAGTAAAATAGTGCAAATTTTACGACACGTTACTGTAAGATGTGTAAAACTACGACTGAATCTTAACCAGCACGTACTGTAGACATAAAAATGATCGTAAACGTGGAGATACACGAACTATATTGTACGTTTAATACAACGGTGCGAGGTAAACATGCAACATTTCACGTTTAGCAACATAACAAAACTTTTGGCGACTAGAGCCTAGCTCCTTCCATAGCGAAGGTCGCAGTCAATAAAGACCTGCCACGCAACAAAGACTCCACGTAACGAAGTTCCTCTCATTTTATAAATAATCACACGATGGCACCGTCTATTTGAGCTTAAACAAATTTTTGTGATATTTATTATAGCTTGTTTTACCTCAATATTTACTGTCTAAATTTATTAATAATATTTTAAAATAAAACATTAGCACATTTTGTATAAAATTAAATTATTAAACACAAATAAGAAAATTTGTTAAATTATAATTATTTTATTAAAATAAATGACGTGATTTTGAGGTCACGCTGGGTAGTTAATATCAATGTGCAAAATCACCAGATTTTTTTTTATTTTCCAGAAAATATCGTTAAAACGAAATATAAAATAAAAAAAGAAATTATCGATACAACTAATGCGCATATTTCCTCTACGTGGATGCAATTATTAATTTGGATGAACTTTTTAAAACGTTAGGTGGTAGGTGGGTTTCGACGTCTCAATGATAGCGATATAATTGGAGATGCAAACAGAAACAAATGCATTACAAGTGAGACAATTACAAATACACTCGTGCCTTACCTGGGATTTGAACACAGAACGCCTCGTACCGTAGCTGGCGTGCAGTAGGATTCGGAGCATAAACTTCAACAACAATCAGTCTAAAGATTTGGTAAACTTTGTATAGCAAACTTCAAACATTACAGCGCAATCACTTTAGAAAGCGAGTGCATGAATCACGTAAATCATATAGGTTTACATGGCCTACAGTAGAACTACTTGTGTTCAGAATTATGTGGAAATACGATGATTGATTGATATATGGTATAAAAGCTTAATTTTTTTATTTGGCGCTTTCGCACAAAAATACCATAAAACAGGTCCGGCATAGGCAAATCTCGTGCATCTAATAGATAATGTCAATTTAAAAAGTTTGGTTAAAATTTGCTAAATTATTTCATGTATGATTAAATTATATAAATAATTTACATTGCACCATTTTGAAAAAAATTGTCTTACCAACTCAAATTATGCAAGTTTACATAGTACACTATAATACTAATTGTGTAAAATTTGGCGGGAATTCGATAATTGGTTGCCGATAAATGGCTAAACAGTTGCGTTTTATCAACTGGTACTAGCTTACAAAAAGTCGTCGAAAGATGATCTCTATAAGCATATTTTGTGCTTCAAATGGCTACTATCAGTATACGTAGTTGAATTGAAGAGGTTAAATTGTTTAATAGATTTGACAAACATATATAAATTATTTATTTAACTGCCATACTGTAAATAAAGCGAGACACACCTAAAACAAAGCCTAATGTAGTACTACTTATGTGCAAGTTCAGTGTGAATATGTAATGTGGTCCCGGACATACGACATACAAGCTCCAGTATCTCATGTGGGGACATCTGTATTGGCACAATCAATGTTGGCCATATATATTGCTACATATAAGAGTAGGTTGGAATTGTTTGTGACATATAGCTAACGAACCTAAAACATTAACATGGCTGTTATTTTGAAAATATGCGACTACCTTCTTCAGCAATATCATTTTGGATGGAATACAATGCGGTCGGCAGCTAGATCGGTTACTGCTGCTACAATGGCAGGTTATCAAGGTTTAAGTGAGTTTGAACGTGGTGTTATAGTCAGCGCACGAGAGATGAGACATAGCATCTCCGAGGTAGCGATAAAATTTGGATGTTCGCGTACGACTATTTCACGAGTGTACCGTGAATATCGGGAATCTGGTAAAACATCACATCTTCGACATTACTGTGATCGGAAAAAGATCGTGAATTAACGGGACAAACGACGACCGACGAGAATTATTAAACGTGACAGACGTGCAACCCTTTCTCAAAATGGCGCAGATTGGATTTGTGGACTGCCCTGTCGGATTCATGGTGTGAATTGCCTCCTGCATACCTTCAGACATTCGTCGAGTCCATGCCACGTCGTCTTGCGGCACTTCTGCGTGCTCGGGGGGCCCTACACGATATTAGGCAGGTGTACCAGTTTTTTTGGCTCTTCAGTGTATAACTTGTAGCCTGAATTTGGTGGTTATCAGTTAACTGTCTCCCGAGAAAGGACAGAAAAGCTTGATCTTTCATGTAGTGCTTTCTTCCAAAATAGCTGGCCATTTAGTTTATACTCGTATATGAGCTTATTTGATGCCTGCATAGATACCGCCAGTATACAAAGTTGAGTTGGAGTCGGTTGCATGGTTTCGTAGATATTGCGCGGTCGTCTGTTATGTTTATGTGGCAGTCATTTTGAAAATAACAGTCTGGCCAACTAAAACACGCCAGTTTGCACGACGCACTGCAGTTGATAGTTTCCCGAGAGATGACACATGGCACTTTCTTACGTCATGGCGGACAAAAGGAGCTATATTTTGACACATTAGATGCTTGTAAAAGATACTTTCAGCATAATAATTTTGGTCGAAAATATTGGCAACATAGATATCGACGTACTAAATTCGGTTTAAATCGGTTTATTGGTTCTCGAAATATAATGGAAATGCCTTATTTTTAAATTTTCACTATTTCCCAAAATAGCTTACCAATACGATTGTCGCTTCAAAACTTCAATGACTATATCAATAACTATTAATGTACTAAATTTGGTTGAAATCGGTTAAATAGTTCCCGAGATATAACACAATACCTGAAAATTTTAAATTGGCTGCTAATTTTGAAAATGAATACCTGGAGTGATCGAAAACTATAAACGTCCAACGTCATTACTAAATACTATATGTGGATGCAAACTTGAATATTGGTAGTATTAACATGCGACTTCAGTGTCACAGCGAGCAGTAAAGGGTACATTTATTGTTTAGTAATTAAATTAAAATGCAGTATTAAGTTCCAAGTTATGGTGTCAGTACTTTGTTCAGCTGCAGGCGAGGGCTTGAGTCAGAAGCAGAGTGTCTTCCAATGGAACACTGCACCTGACTGTACATTACTGGTGTTGTTATGTGAAGGCTTTCCTGCAAAATATGCTTTGTAAAGTTTCTATAGTAGAAATGCAATTACATTTGGAACACATACTCTCTTATTAACGGTCTAATACTCATTGCAGATAACTGTCTACATGTTGCACACGAAAGCTATATTTGGCAGACACCGTACTTTCACTATGAGGCTCAGTGCTCAATGGTCGTCCCTGGGAGTAACTGTTTGTTAAATCACGTGAATGCTCTTCGTGATAACTGGTTTATATCACCGAACATTAAGCCTACAGCAGTCTATTGATTGTGATAACGAAACGATTTCTTCGTCAGCTTAAGTACAGCACGCGTCAGAAAATGTTCTATTTGCAACATCATAAACCATAAATAAACGTGAAAATTAAAAGGAAAAAAAGAAAGAAAAAACTTTTAATTAAGTAACATTTAGCTAATGTTTTACATGTGCATTCTTGTTTCATAAGCGACATAAATCGTGGTTGAGTGAGAACCCTGATAGAGTGTGCACCAGTTGGTATGCGTTGTACATAACGTCAAGTCCATTGTAAGACACTACACTAGGTGAAAGTGAACCACTGTAGGAGTGTAGTCCCTGTGTTGACATACGTGTAATGTAGGTGTGGAGGCTGCACACTGAGGCTGTTAGCTGCTCGGCCATGTGTGTTACTGGGGAAGGGGGGAGGGTGAATGTGCGCTGTCGTCACCTCGCACTACCGCCACAGACAACCACTCTGCTCGCTCCAGTGCGAGGAGCCGAGATCACGTCCAGGAGGCTTCCAGCACTGAAGCACACTGGAGATGACGCACACCGACCTCCGTTTTCTGCGCACGTGTGAATGACCTCGGACAAGCGCAATTCTCAGCTATATTACTGTGTTTCATTGCAGGTGCTAGAGGAATATTGGCTGCAGTATCCTTGAAGGAAACACTCCACATAAGTCTATGGTAGCATTGACCATACTGCATGTTGAATTGAGGTGTTGTCTCCTGGTTGCTTGATATCAGAACTCTGTCCTACTTGGACCACATCTACCGTATGTCTGCGCATGTCATCAACATGGACTCGCCCATCCTCAGTACAACTGCCCAAGTAACATCGTCAACAATGATCGACGTCTTGGCTAACGTTTCAATTTTAAACACACCCAACTTTTTTTAATATGAATAAAGTATATAAACGAAATTCAGTATACTGTAGTTGCACGAAAGCTACGTTAGTAGAAGTGTGTAAACATGTGAAGGCACTTCCATACATATCAGTGTTCTAAACTCAAATCCTATAAACGTTGTTTATAGGACAGCAGTCAATCCAAAGTTGGAACATGAAGCAAGGCTACAGCGCAGCTCAAATGCACACTCTAAACCCTTTTCCCTTTTCGCGGCACTTACCGAGGGAGCTGGTGCAGTAGAAACACACTGGACTCGTATACGTGAGGAGCCGGGTTCAATTTCCTGGTCCATACACCATAACTTCGGGTTTTCATAGTTTCCTAAATCACTTCAGGTGAGTGATAGGATATTTCCTTTCTGTAGGCCATGTCCGATCCTTTCCTCATTTCTACTTCTCCCAGCAAATTGCCCCAACCCGTCTTCAATAAGCTTGCTATTGACGAGACGTTACACCCACCTACCGGCCTTCCATATCACAAACTACGGCTGACATATTTCCTGTTCCTGGTAGTCGGATTGTTTACTTCACATAACACTCAATACAAGTACGAACATAAGGCTTAATATATTGGGAAATAGTATGTTTGGGAGTNTTGTTTACTTCACATAACACTCAATACAAGTACGAACATAAGGCTTAATATATTGGGAAATAGTATGTTTGGGAGTATTAACTGTCGTCAGGCTGGGTGAACTTGAAGCTGATATCCATTGCCATATTCCTTGTCACATTATCGAGGGACTATAAATGTCTTAAATTAAACGCTGTAACAACACAATTCCAACGTTTTCTCTTAGCCATTATTCATATGTATTTAATGTGACACATACAAGTAATTTTGTATTATTTCAAATTTTTACTGTTTATTATTATTGCAACAATACAAATGATATATATTTTTTTGTCCTGCATAATTGTTTAATTATTGTTTAAGTCTTGAGTGTGAGTAATTACTATTCTATGGATAAATCCTTATGGCATTCGGAGGCGATAGGCTACATTGAGTTTGTTGACGGCCGCCATGGCAACGTATGTTACAGAACCTGTGAGCTAACTCTCTCGTGATAGGGGGGTTTTCAGAATGCGTCTTTAAGTCAGTAATTCTGAGGAAGCTTACTGAGCCTTCAGGATNTCTCTCGTGATAGGGGGGTTTTCAGAATGCGTCTTTAAGTCAGTAATTCTGAGGAAGCTTACTGAGCCTTCAGGATTTTCGCCAATCAGGAGGGGTTTGGACTGGTAATATATAATTACATTTCTCTTTGATATTTCTCTAGTCCGCCGTGCATAACAGTCTGTCTCGATGTGCCGAATACGTGTTGGGTCGACGGAGAGGAGAAAGCCTTCCTGGACCACGTAAAAGTTAGGATACGCTCTACCGCGTGGCGTGTGTGGTATGAGGGAGCGTACATTGTCTGCTAGACAGTGGCGCTGAGGTTAGCCACATTTCAGAAAATTATGGTAACAGTATCCATAGCATCAGGATATCAACTCATATCGTTCTTGGTACGTTTTTTAAGCATCTGATTATGTTTTTTATCAATTTAGATGAGGGGAACTATTCGTCATCCTTCAAATGTGTATCATGTAACATATCTCTACCAAGAAAATCACAATAATGATATTTCAAATTGGTTTCTTCATTACGAAAATACATAAAAAAATTGGTATTATCGCTTACTAACTCTTGTGGAACTTTACTGCAAGTTTGAGCTAAATAAACATTATCACTATTTTTATATCTTCTTCTGGAGAAATGTTCTCTAATTAAATCTTAGTTTTATAGAATTACATCATCGAATATAACCACAGAATTATCTTGCATTTGTCTAAACGTTTCATCTCATTGATATTATTTAAAAAAATATCCCTTTCCTGCTTTTGTTTTCTTTGATAAAATTAGTAAATTATCTATTAGTCAAATCATATTATTTTTGGTTTAAACTCTTAGAACAAATACATTATTTATTATAATTTAACAGTCCATTTATATAAAAAAAAATTAACTATAAAATTTGTTTTTACACATTAACTAGGACCAAAATTGTAGACTCTAATATTATCTTGTACTAAATCACTTTTGTTTTTAATTTTTCTTTCCTTGTTTCTTATTAGAAACCAATTCCGCAATCAACTTTCTTCATTTGATGATTATATTTTTAGTTTATAAATTATTAAGTGTTTAAGCTAACAAGTAACAATTTTATATTAAAGAAAAAACTTTAGTTCTATTTCCTTAACGATGAACAGTATATTGCTAAAATTAGATTTCATACAACAAATTTTACATCGAATATAAATAATAATATAATAACAGTAGTTAGTAAAAATTAAAATAATACGATAAAAATCAATACGATAAAAAATTATTAGGAAAAAAAATTGATATGAACTATTTAAAGCTGATAATATTGTTTTAGAAACAAGTTTTATAACGAACATAATAAACATTAATAGTAGACATAATCTAAAATGAGATTATTGATTATAAAATATATTAGTTTTAGAAAATAATTTTAACAATTAAAAATGAAATTGGCAGTAAGATACTAAAATTCAACTCGTTCAAAAATTATAATATTCATTGTAGTTTGGCATACGGCAGGTATATAAAATATGATTAATTAAGTCATTTAGAATTCGATATCACAGTTAGTGTTGAGCCAAATACACCGTTTGGTTTTCGTGATTCAATTTTTTATGAGCCAGATTATCTATTAATTTAGGAAATTTAATAATCAAAAGTTAAACTATAATGTTTAAAAATTAGAGATGGAAGTCATAATACATAAATTACTATGGTGCTGATACAGAAATTATTTTAGTTAAGAAAGATATTGAAATTTGAGTTGCGTATTTAAAGTGGGCATCCAAACGGGGATTACTACAAGCGATTTACAAGAGAGCTGGAATATATTTGCTAAAGAGTATAAACTGAAGAAATATAAACTTGAAAATAAAAATTTTCTCGATAAAAATTCTTTGAATTACGAGAGATGGCAAAACAATTAAATATAAAGGGTTATTCCTGTAAAAGAAAACAAGAACTTATAGAAAAGGTTGATAAAGTTAGAACTAATTATTCCGATATAAAAAATGATAATTTACCCCAAAAATACGGAAATTGAGGCATTACATTTAAAACAATTAAAAGCTATTGTAAATGTAATAAAAATTCAAAAGTATAATGATCTATACACAAACGATTTGAAAGGACAGACAGTGAATTATAAATTTATTTAAAAAAAAACAAATTCCAGAAAATTTAAGAAATACGAAAGTTTAAAAATTGAAACATATAGCTACATATTTGATAATTAATCGTTATTATTACATGAATCTTAATAAAAGTATAAAGAAATGATTTGGAAGAACTTAAATTAAATGAAAGGAGAGATTGAAGAGGATTGCAAAATTGAATTTTGATACTAATAATTTCAGAAATGTTGTATTCTAAAATCGTTGTTGAATACAGATGGATCAATTTTCATAAATAAATCAATAATAAGGTGCACCCAAAATAGTGCCCCTTTCATATTCAACTTTTTAATATTTAAAACACACAAAGATTGGTTTTCTTTCGGAATTCCCATAAAAAAAAAAAAAAAAAAAAAAAAAAAAATATATATATATAACTGCAATAAAATGTAAATAAAAAAGTTACAATTATCGCCAAATAAGCATAAAGGCTGAACATTTTTCATTTGTATTCAATTTTTTAAATATATAAATGGAACAAGTAACAGACAAATCATATTACTTAAAATAGATTATGGCGTTAATTCTGTCCACTATTTTTTTCTCGAGAAAATGTAGTTTTGTTAAATATCATCAAATTTGATGTCAAAAAAATTTGGGAAGACTTTAAATTGGAAGCATTTGATTTGGATTCATTTTATGAATTTATACTTTAAAATCCATTTTAAAATCTTTATAAACATGGATTAGAATTAACACATTAAATTAGTAATTAGACTTTTAAATTTATTGCAAAATAAATTTTAATTTTAATTTCGACCTGACAAATCAGGAGGTCTAAAAATTTGTTCTCGTTTTATTTATAGTAATGATTTTAAAATTTCTTATATCTATATGTTATAGTATCGATTTTATTTTGTAACACAATTTATTTTATTATCGTATGGACACAATACCATTTTATTTACTTCAAATGTATGTATCTGATGTTTCTCACTTCGTATTAAGTTAATTGTTATAAATTCGATTTTATTATTGAATAAAAAATGTTTAGAAAATTCTATTAATAATCACACATTTTTTCATATCTTTCCATTTCTTTCCTTATTTATTATCAAATTTATTTGCATACAATGTTGATCTTAATACAACAAATATTTTCATTATCTTTACACTACATTTATCTTTCATTTTGGCTATATTTTCTTATCATTATTAAATTATGTATAATCATTTTCATAATCATTAGTGTCAAATTCATCTATAATTGTTCTCATATCAGAACAGAAATACTCTGTTTATAAAGAATCGGTCTCTTGATAGCATAATTTTACATTATCATAATATTTCGTTTTCAATATCTTTTAAGGAAAATAATACATTTATTCATTTGTTTAATCTAATATTGAAATACCAACATATATAGGTTTATAAAATTTTTCTTTAATTTTATTCATTTGAAAACCTACTAGATTTTCATTAAATTTTTCATTTAAAATTTGGTTTAGCAATTAATTTTTCAACACCTTCCATATTTGATTTTAAATGAAAATCTGTTATGTTCCTTTTGTATTCCATTGTTTACTCGAAAACAGAATTATTCAAAAATTTATGGAAATCTTTATCAAAATCGTTTGTTGCTTTGTACTCTTTAGTGTATAAAAATCAATATACTCTTTTTGCCAATTAAATTCATTACACTTTGAAATTAAACAAATTTTTGTTAAAATTAAGCATTACATAGCCATTGTTTTCGATTTATATAATGTACAACATATTTATTTTTATCGTTTAATATTGTTAGTAATTCTGTTGATTTGTTCCTAGTATTATTTTATTTTCACAAAAAATGGTAAATCTTAATGCTAATTATGTAATTATTGAGGATATTTTATATCGACTTCTAATATATAATTATGTTGAGAATCTAATTTCATATTTGATATATATATCGTCCAAAACTGTAAATCAAATGATGAATAGTTATCCATTCTAAATATTACAGTGTAGTAAATATTGTGAAATGGCCCAAACTTATGAATAATTTTCATCTAATTGTACCAAATATTTTGATTTTTTATTAACATCATATAAATATTAATGATATTCTTTAACTTATCATTTAACACATTGTAATATTCCACCTTTTATACGTTTCTCAGACATTAATACTATATCATATTCATATAAAAAATATAATGCTTGTTAAGTAATTTTTAACATCGCACCATATGATAATCTTGGTGATGTAAAATACCAAGGTAAATATAAATTATATGTTTTTTAACACGTATCTCTGAAGTTTTCAAATATATTTTCTAATAATAATACATCCTTTTTCAAATATAAGACGTGATATTCTACAAGATTCTTTAGATTGAATTTATTCCATACTTGTTTTGCATTTTTATAATCTTCATAGTTTATATTACATTCATTACAAAATTAATTTTTTTTTGGAAATTTAGTTATATAAATTTTTTTCTAGTTATAAACATAATCATATGGAAAAAACCTTTTCGATAACTAAATCACCTAGATTTTTGAGAAAAATTTAAGAATATGTTTGATTTTTCTTTAGTTAAATTCGTTGATTTTTTTTATTCTGTCGACTGGTTATGAATTAAAAAGAATCAATAAATCTAGTTTTGTAATTATTTGATTTTTTTCCAGCCAATATATATTTATCTTCATTGTTTGCTATCACATCAATATTTCATCAATATGTCCTAGCTAAATGTGCATCATGACCAACAAGATTATGAAAAATATTTGGTACAAAATTGGGTAGCTTTAAATGTAGATTGCAATTATTACAAACGGAATTAATGAATTTACCAGTTAGGTAATTGTAAAGGCAAACCTTATGGTTATTTCCTGTATAATCGCATTTGCGTATTGTTCATTTGGTTGATTTGTTATAAAACAATGTCTTCTTTAGTTAATGATTTCATTGGTTCTAATTGTGAATATATTTATTCAATCTATCTGTTTATTTTTACATTATTTACATAAATTTATTTGCATTTAGGTGTCTAAAAACCACTGGAATATTATCATCTTCATAATTACAAACAATATAATAACAGAATCCATATGACTCCTGCAAATAATATTTCATTGTACATGATTCATCTTTTACCATTGATTCTATATAATTAAATTTTTTGATTAGATAGAATATATCTTTCTTTTAATATATCTTCATATATGAAATTATCGATATAACATTCTGTTAAAATTGGTTGTTTTGTCCTTAATTTAAATTTCTTTGTTTCTCTTGGATTTGGCTTTGTTGTTTCTATATTTTTTAATAGTGATTTAAAATATGCATACATTTTAAATAGTGCTCTCGTTCTTCGTTTACAATTTTAAAATAAAATTTATTCGCCTTTCTTTGGTTATTCAGTCTTTACTTCTTTGTTTGTTAAACAATTTTCAATATGTTTATCGAATTTTTAATACGAAAAAATTAACAAAAAACCTTGTCACAAGGAAAAATTTAACTTTTGCAATTATGATAAATCTTTTATCCAATAATAATGAGTTTTATTTCCACATGTAAAATATAATACATTTATTTGATTTTCCTTTTTAAAATTTGTAATATGAAGTGGAAATACATAATATTTATCATCAGAAAAATAAACGTTTATTGAAAAATCAATTTTCTACAGTAAATGAATATGCTGGTTTTAAATAATGAAGGACTTACAGAATCAGTAATTGTAACACATGCATTATTCTAAACTCTTGTTAGTGTCGCCTTACTTATTGTGCATTCATGAGATCACAGCAGGTCGGTTTAATATACGGAAGTAACATATGGAAAATGCCAAATGCTGTCTATATTTCTTGGAGATAGAAGAAGGATATATCTCGACGGAATGACGAATCGCAGAACAGAGTAGATAGAACACCTCACATACATGTGTCAGAGCTCGACAACTTCCTTGTTGGATCCGCCAGGGTGAGGAGCAAGTCATTAGAGAAATGGAGGCATTGTAATATCAAGTGTGGAGCAATGCACAATGCCTATTGATCTCCTGCTACGGTATATTGCGAAGGACGAGGCGGTGTAGGCGACTTTGAGGAGGCACTGGAAGTGGCGCGGGCTATGGGGAACATGGCAAGTCCTGCAGAATTGTACTCCGCCGTCTCCCCTCTCTTCTACACCCTCAAGGTGGTGGGACTTGCACCCGTCCTCCTGCAGGAGGGACTCCCCCTGCACCGGCCCGCCGTAGCCTACACCATCTTCGTNATACAATTTATTCGCCTTTCTTTGGTTATTCAGTCTTTACTTCTTTGTTTGTTAAACAATTTTCAATATGTTTATCAAATTTTTAATACGAAAAAATTAACAAAAAACCTTGTCACAAGGAAAAATTTAACTTTTGCAATTATGATAAATCTTTTATCCAATAATAATAAGTTTTATTTCCACATGTAAAATATAATACATTTATTTGATTTTCCTTTTTAAAATTTGTAATTTGAAGTGGAAAANATATAATACATTTATTTGATTTTCCTTTTTAAAATTTGTAATTTGAAGTGGAAAAATAATATTTATCATCAGAAAAATAAACGTTTATTGAAAAATCAATTTTCTACAGTAAATGAATATGCTGGTTTTAAATAATGGAGGACTTACAGAATCAGTAATTGTAACACATGCATTATTCTCAACTCTTGCTAGTGCCGCCTTACTTATTGTGCATTCATGAGATAAGAGGAGGTCTGTTTAATATACGAAAGTAACATATGGGGAATGCCAAATGCTGTCTATATTTCTTGGAGATAGAAGAAGGATATATCTCGACGGAATGACGAATCGCAGAACAGAGTAGATAGAACACCTCACATACATGTGTCAGAGCTCGACAACTTCCTTGTTGGATCCGCCAGTGTGAGGAGCAAGTCATTAGAGAAATGGAGGCATTGTAATATCAAGTGTGGATCAATGCACAATGCCTATTGATCTCCTGCTACGGTATATTGCGAAGGACGAGGCGGTGTAGGCGACTTTGAGGAGGCACTGGAAGTGGCGCGGGCTATGGGGAACATGGCGAGTCCTGCAGACTTGTACTCCGCCATCTCCCCTCTCTTCTACACCCTCAAGGGGGTGGGACTTGCACCCGTCCTCCTGCAGGAGGGACTCCCCCTGCACCGGCCCGCCGTAGCCTACACCATCTTCGTNGGGTGGGACTTGCACCCGTCCTCCTGCAGGAGGGACTCCCCCTGCACCGGCCCGCCGTAGCCTACACCATCTTCGTCATGGTGGTCTGCCTGATGGCCAATATACATTCACTGTGCAGTTGTGAGGTTGGTGGAGTGTCCACTTTGAGATTGATTCTTTACGCTCAGGCTGTACTAACTAAGTGTATTTTGGTAGTAGTTATACCAGTCGCCTGCTCCGTCATGCTCAGGAACAGCAGACACGCAATCGTTACTATTCTGAACATGGTATCGGAAAACGACGTCTTATTGCTCCCGTCACTGGAGGCTTATCGCTGTACTTTTCTTGTACTTTGGGCAGAAATCCTGGTCTTTATTATTGTGACAGCATTCGATATTTGTTTCGAGAGTGTGTTGTTGAAGAAAGACCTTCTAGGCAGAGCTCTGTACTTAGTTGAAGTTGGCTTCCCCAGTGTAATTTCACTTATGGTTGACGTATCTGTTGTCAATCTAATGTTGATGATAAAAAGTAAACTATTCCACTTAAATCGTCTCCTACAAGAAATGCACCAAAGCGGCAATAACGATGGCTTAATTATTCGTCGGCGACTTAGACCAAAACAGTCTAGGCTCATGTCGCTGCACAATGAGGTAAACCAACTGAACAATGGTACCAGTCTCCTCATCCGTCTTAGATCTCTGCGGCAGATACACTACCAACTAGTGAGAGCGTCCTACTCAGTGAGCGAAACATTTGGCCTACTCGTTTTACTGAGCGTCACCATAAGTTTATGCAGTTTAGTGATAGAATTATATTTCATCATAGTTTGTGTTACTTCTGAATGTTTTGGCAAACATGGTTTCACCATTGATCTAACTTTATTTGTGATTAGCTCTATTTTGTATGCGTCAAGGTTGACTGGACTGATCATGAGCTCTGATGCCGTGGTGCAGGAAAATCACCGCANAGCTCTATTTTGTATGCGTCAAGGTTGACTGGACTGATCATGAGCTCTGATGCCGTGGTGCAGGAAAATCACCGCACATTTCTGATTGTCCAGAATATGAAATTCGGGCAAGACATTGGCCAAGAGGACGAAATTCAGCTTTTCCTGGAGCAGACGCAGTATTGTCCAGNAATATGAAATTCGGGCAAGACATTGGCCAAGAGGACGAAATTCAGCTTTTCCTGGAGCAGACGCAGTATTGTCCAGTGTCATTATCTGCCTGTGGATTCTTCAAATTGAACAAGAGCAGTTTCATGACGTTGTTGTCTGCCTTAGTAACATACTTGGTTTTGTTGTTGCAGACAAATTAATTGCGGAACTTTCGGATTGTATTGCTGGTCTTAACTATATTTCAAAAATGCACGAATTTTCCATTTGTTTTTATAAGTGTTATCCATGACTGATTTTGCTCTTGAAAGAAATGCAACTATATAAAATCTTCATGGATGTACGATGTTTCATATATAAGTGAATTGTTCCTCGCTAGTGAGGTGCAAGGTGCGGTATCACACTTCTGCTTGCCGTGAGGTTGTGGACATATCCTCCTATGAGGATAAGTAGTGGACCCTGCAGTGGCTTAAGGTTTCCTCCTCCAACGTTATTCTGCGAAATCGCGGTCCAGCGTATCTCGTGGAAGACAAGAAACTTGTAAGTTCACAGCTGGTGTTCTCTCACACATTGTTATTGGTGGGGACTGTGTGTTGATGTTTGTACTCAGCATTTGTCTTAGAGGAAGTCGCAGAGTGTNTCACACATTGTTATTGGTGGGGACTGTGTGTTGATGTTTGTACTCAGCATTTGTCTTAGAGGAAGTCGCAGAGTGTACTGCTACCTTCAGCACACGCCATCCGGACCACGAGTAAGCGACACCATCACAACTGCACCTGACCTCAGAAGAGTGTAACATGCGCCAAGTCCCTGACAACAGAGCACTCAGATACACTCGGCCACAGTATTGTTCTCTGTACTGTATTGTACAGCGTATGGACAGTCGGGTCTCCTGTGCCTGTGCCTGTGAGGTTAAACAGGAGTCGAATCCAGAGCAACATACGGAGAGCACAGCGCCCAGCACTAGTTTATATTCAGTCACAAAGTCACATCAGGCATTTTAGCAACTTCAGTTGTTAGAGTGATCCATGCTGTGCACACCGGCCATTTCCCATCAACTCTGAAGCTTGAAAATAATATGGCACTACTGTGGTTTAATTGGCTGTAGTTGAATGCAATAGCATACACGAATGTGGTAAGGATGGGGGCAGTTATGCGAACAAGGGGCGACTGCCACCTCCGAGTAAAAGTATATCTATGTGACACTCCGCCGTAGTGAGGTGTCGGAGAGCTGGAGAGAGTATGGTAGGCATTGCGACCAGAAGAGTGACGAGCAATGTGAATTTTGTCTTTGTCATGGGCGAAACCTTGCAACAGGTAAAATTGAGTCTTTGTCATTGCCATAATGAATACAAGTTCTTCAGATACGCCGACATTTCCGAATGCGATATCGTGATATATGAATATACATCCATGACATTAACAATTCTCACTGAAATTAATTTAACGTCTCTTCACAGACAATGTTTTAGATGTAAATGTGGAAAGTCAGTGTGTTATTTAAAATAGAGAAAATAAACTAATTTAATTAATTAAAAGAGAAAATTTTTAACATGTGTGTTTCATAGTATATTCTATGCCTGTTGACCCTGATCTGACAGGACACATTAAATGTTCGTAGCATGGCAAAAATTTATTTGTAGCTGTGTATAATCGTTTAGTTTTTTCGTCAGTATTATACTGATCAGTATGCCACACAGAACACTGAGGCTGGAAACAAGAGTAATGGCTTTCTTACTGTCTGTCATTGTTGTACACTTATGTAGTAAATTGCTTTTTGTCGTGTTTACATTATTTGCAAGTGAGTTCCTTACAGATCATGTAATTGTTTCACGTCTGTGTTTATCCATACGTGTATAAATAATTACTTTAGTTATATATAACTATATACATAAAAATCTAAAAACGTAAGTTGGTGTGTATTTGACGTTAATCCTTGTGGCATATGGTTAACTTTGTCAGTAAAATCCTGTAAATTAAGTCTTTCAACGTTATTAATACTTCTTTCCTTGCTGATATTATGCGGAGGAAACCCTCGATAAGGGGTTGTAATTTGTATTTCTCCATAAGAAAAATATGAAATAAATATGGGCTCAAAGGAATCTGCTTCTAGTACATGACATCCTCTCTCATCTGCGCTAGACTACGTCTGTGATTACATTTATAGAGACTTACAGCCGTGTTACACTATCAGACTCACGTGCTGTAACGATAGGTAGCATGATCTATCGGGTTATACCTACCAGAATACCAGTTGAGAACAATCGTGGACTTATTACGTTTATTACGGGCTTTAAAATGGAATGATTTTCAAATGTTTCTTGAAAATTTTGTCATGTAACATAAATCTGTGTAGCGGAATGCTTTGAAAGTAAGTATATCGCTTCTTTACCTATTTTATTTATTGGCTCTTATCATACAGTAACAGATTTGTTACTGTGAAATGCAAACGCCATTAACGTTAACTCTCTGCTATTCACACCAATAACTGAAAATTACAATTTTTTAAAGTTTAAATTTAGAAAAGCTGGTGAAGTTTGGTGCAGGACTTTTTAATCTGTCGCATTAAACGTTTCAAAAGAAAAATTACTTTAAACATTTTATCTTGTAGTGGAACACCAAAGTCATCAGGATTTATAACGTGTTATAAACAATAATGCAGTCATTGTCTACTGCTAACTTTAAATTCTATCAATTGATGTTTACGAAAATCTTTAAAAGATAGTTTTGTTGTTATCGCATTGTTTCATTTTTCTTACTTTGTTTATTCAACACAAAAATGTAGCAAAATAGGCACAATCGCTTCAATTGATTAAAATCACTAATTGTATGAAACAACCTTACAATATCTCATTGCAATTTTACGTCAAATATTTCGTAGAAAAGGTGCACAATAATACAATTGTACTATATAATCCATTGGGTGGAGGTGGAATAAATTTAATTTAGCCCGTAACAACTTGAATTGTAAATGTTTGCGTGTTTTATAATAGGAAGAAAAAATGTTATTTTCAAAAACCCTAATTTTTATCAAAATGCCATTCGTTAATAAATAATGGATTCAGGAAAACGATACGAATAGTGACACACGCACATGTTATATCCGCGACACCGGGAAACGTAAAGCAGTTTAGCGATCGACGTCGACCCCAAACCGCACTTTGCGTCAGTTCTGGTTACGACCGCTCAGTTTGCGTCGACGATAAATACGGTCGTAACTTTACTCTGCAGACATACACCGCACAAAGCACTTTACGTGTGAAGTAGCAAGAGGAAATGCAGGATATTTGTCGTGAGTGGCCATAACCTCGTGAACAATAACTATTGTAATTACATAATGTAATTGTTTTCAAACGGAGTCCGTATATTTTCAAGCCACCGTGTCACACAGTTGTGTATAACCTATGCAATGTATTGTGAGTGACGGAGTTACAGAGAGTACGGTAGCTTAGTGGATGGGATCGCAGCTTACCCATTGAAGGGAGGATGTACTGTGTGTTATGCTATGGTAGAGTCTGTTTTTTTTAACTAAGAGACGTTTTTAAACTTTTTAATAAACTAATTCTTTAAATTTTTTCTCGCTGTGCACAAAAATTATGGACATTTCCATTTTTCTGAAATTTATATTCACGTAAGCCTACGCCTTTTTTTTTCATAAATGTTACGTACGAGTTGAAACACAATGTACCTAATTACAGTTTTATATAATGAAGTAGGAGTTACAAATTACAATAAACAAAATTAAATATCGTTCATGGTATGGATTATTTATTATTGATTAACCCTTCAAAGAGAGAACATTCTGTTCGTTAGGTTGCATTATTTGAGTGAAATTCACGTTTCCAAAAGTTTTATCGTCTCAAAACACCACATCTATTCTGTAAACTCCTGATTTTTACGTGAAATTTTATGAATGTACTAATAATGTTGGCATTTGTAAGCTATCATTAACAGTAGGCACACAAGAAAAACGCACGCGATAGTATACACAAAATATGAAATATCAAAGTTCACAACTTGCTGCTAAATGACCACGTTTCAATATTTTGCTCTAGGTTTGTAATGCGTGTATTATTATACTTATTTTCTTCTTTTCGTACGTTTTGTTCATTTGGGAAACGTTGAAGACAGAAACTTACCTCGATGTTATTCAAAAGGGAGATATGTCTCAATGTAAGTATTGCCAAGTGTCGTGGCAAAGTGTTTCTTTGAAGCAGAAGGTAGCCGTCGTCGCAAGGAGGAGAGGTCATATACCTAGAACGCTATCTGGGACACTGTACAACGCGGAGTGGCGTTTGGAAGCCAACTACCCTTCGTGGCTCATACATAATAGGCGAGCTGGTTAAGGCACAACATCCGCTATTATTCATAATGTAGGACCACTTTACTTCGTGATGTAGTTCCAAGCGCTCTCTATTAGTGTGTCCCGTCGCCTGTGGCCTTGTTGTGCATAGAAGAACGTTTATAGAGTAAGTTTATCTAGAAACATATCTTATTTGAAAACCATCTTCCAACAACCACATGCTAGAAACGGTTTAATTAATTTTACTCGTTGGCTGTGTACAGAGAATGACGTTGCCAGGAAAACGCTTTTTTTTGTACATGATATCCGAATACCTTATCTGGCATGCAAGAACCCCAGCGGGTTTATTATGAATGCGAAGCAAGGAAATGCCAAGGGGGTTAGCGATCGCGATCGCAAACCAGTCTACAACGGAATTGTGCTTCATTTATTATTATGACCACTCAGTTTCAGAACGCAAAGTTTGCGTCGACGATAAATACGGTCGCAAACTTACCGCGGGGAACAGATAACACGCAAATTGTTTGCGTCTGAAGCAGCAAGAGAAAATGGAGGATATATTTTATGATTTTCCATTACCCCGTGAACTAAAACTGTTGCGATCAAAGAATGGTGCTAAGAAACAGTCTTTAGACACAACCACTATGTTGATATATTTGGAATAGTTTTCGACGTGAATGATGAACGCTCCCGGTCTGGGTGGAGTTCAACTGTCCTCGTATGCGAGGCTGCACTCCTGGGTGTGTGCTATTGTTTAAAAGGCTCAGTCTAAGTATATGCAGAGACCCAGATAACGACTGGGTAAAATACAGTTTAGTGGAGCGAACAATGGGATTTTCTGTCACAAGGATTTAACATTGCGAGGGTCTGCAACAACGAACACGTCTCTGGAACTCAAACCATATCTAGCATCACTCCAAACACAGAGCGATAACACCTCATTGGCCGTGCAGTCTGCATTGCATCTCTCTGGGCGTGGCTGACTGGGGAATTATCGCAAGCTAGTAATTTTCCTAGTCCCCGATATATAGAGGGAAGTACCTTGATCAATCTGTGATAAATTTCCTTTGAGGGGATGAGTGAAGACGATGTTATCCTTAGAATATATTGAGAAGATTGAATAACACTACTGGATGTTGGGTATGACGAAACATTATATTTTATGGTATGAGAGATATTGTAAATTTCATGCACTTATAGAGCTACCCATATGTTCAAAACTGAACATTGCTACTTATAAATACCTCTCTCCCTGCACGAATATTAATCGTGCGTATGTAGACTTGTCATTTACTGCAATGAATATGGAGCCAACACTCCACTATATCCAGTCTAGAACATTCAATTCGACATTTCACGTAAATAAATATGTTGGAAACAAAAATGATCTAATCGCAATTCAATCAACATTTATTTCAATATGAAAATGTTCCTAATCTTTATGCCAACGAAATATAAAAAAACTGTAACATAAATTTTAATTCAGCAGTGGCCAACCTCAGGATATTACCAAAACTGTAGGATAAATGAGGCCATGATTAGGGGTAATCCGATCTGGTAATATGAACTCACACATTGACCACACATGAATTGCTATAGTACACTGATTGCTAAAGAGATTTGATGTTACCAGATTCCACATATCTGGTACTACTAGATACAATTCCCTATGTTAGCAAACTGGCTCCACTTTCTTTTGAAAACTCCTCGCAAAGTATATTTACTCTCCACTCGAGCAAAAGACTTTGCCCACTAACAATTTGTACCTGTTCAATTCACCTGCATTATATTTACTTTTTTTCTGATCATTTGAACTTTACGAGAGTGTTTATAAATATCGAGCTGTCAACATCTTTCTGGTTTGTTTTGGTGTCTTAGTTTTAGTAGCTGATATGTGTGGAGTCTTAATAATATCTTTAAATGTAGTGATTTTCTACTTGATAGGAGACTTTCTGAAACAGTAAGCGTATACAGAATAAATACGTATTTTGGACTGCAGCAATAAACAGAGCTTTGAGCTGTGAAATGACTATAACCGAAGTCATTGCCAATAAATACTTGAGGATACTTACGAGAAACACCAGAAGAAGGGCGTAGTTTTTCTTTTGCTATTTCTGGCCATCTGGAATTAACGAAGATGTAGGCATGATGTAGACAAACGGAATTGGTGATCAGAAAATAGACCTCCGTAAACTACGATGAGAAATAAAAGTTGCATAAAAATATACACGTCTTGCTTAGTAATTACAAAGGCAATGAAGCAAAAAACGTTTAGGAATAGCTGTCATACAGAATGCGGCCTGTGGGCGCTATCATTTGGCTTTATGTAGGTTGCGGCCAACCGTGTGTTTGTATGCATTTGGCAAGGCCAGGTAAACAGGCTCATCATTAATGCTGTTTGGACTGGCGACAGAACATGATGATCACCGTGCAACCAATTTAAGAACCTCTGTGGTATGTGATAACCTTCTTGTTGTCAACTACCCTTACGTGCCTCAACATGTTAATAGAAATGACCCCCTTTTGTCGCTTTCTGTTCTGGTGGGCAGACTGAATATGGAAATAACATTTTATTGCATTTCAAACTCAGATGTTATAAGTAAATGGTTATACTGCAAAACAAGTTGAACTTTTTACAAACACATTCACTACTCTGACTGCCAGAACTTATGTGGAAGCAGGGATTATTATTCTGTGAATAAAGTTCTGGTAAATCTAAACTTAGCGTCGGAATCGCTTCCTTGCACTCACAAAATTAAATTATTGCGGTGCAAATGTTACTTGAAATAAACACCAAGATTCGTAACTTTACTAATATGTGTTCACTTCTTGTGAACTACAATAATTGACTACAATAATTAACTAAAACAATGTTTTAGAGTCTTGTACTAGACGGCACATTAAAAAAAGCACATCAAATTGCTGTAAGGGCAGTGTTCGTTGGTCTACTGAGATTCAGTATGAGGTGCCACCATTACTTCATGGGCTGTAAGAGCAGTGTTCGTTGGTCTACTGAGATTCAGTATGAGGTGCCACCATTACTTCATGGGCTGTAAGAGCAGTGTTCGTTGGTCTACTGAGATTCAGTATGAGGTGCCACCATTACTTCATGGGCTGTAAGAGCAGTGTTCGTTGGTCTACTGAGATTCAGTATGAGGTGCCACCATTACTTCATGGGCTGTAAGAGCAGTGTTCGTTGGCGTACTGGGAATCAGTGTGAGGTACCACCATTATTTCAAGATGGTATTACTCCTCCCCTACCTTTTGCCTTGTAAAAATTCCAGATCTGACTCAACTATCCTCGTCATAAGAAGTTAGGAAAAAAAATGGAGAATTTAATGTACATGGGCAAAAGTAACCGGACACCGATATGTTCCCGAACTTGTCCCGTAACAAACCATGTATGCGAAGGCACGACTACTTGAACACAATACAAATTTTCCCTCTCATAATGAGTCAACATAATAATTAGATTTCTTACTAAAGTTACATTATGAGCAATTGACCAACTTGAAGTGAATTCTTCCTTTATACATCACTTCTCAAGTATTACTCTTACAATGCTAGTGGAAAACACAAACTGCAAAATTCATGATAATTTAGTCACCCACTATAAAAGTTAATTTAGTTTCAGATATGCAATAAAAATTTCTGTAGTTCTTGGGTACTTAAATTATTTCCCCAATTATTATACCTCCTTAAAATTTTGTCCGTGAGCTCCATTCTGGAAAGAACTTGCATAATGTACCTTAATTAGGTAAGTTCCTTTAGAGTGATATAGGTACATCAATAGTCGGTGTGTATAGAAACACTTTACAATTGGCACAGCAAGAAAATGTCTATGCAGGGAAAATACTGCTTTGATGTGGCGCCCCAACTCTGCTATTGTCCCGGACGTGCTGTCGTAGAAGGGAACAACTGTAGTGGATGACGCATGAGTTGCGAGTCGATAAACCCCGAGTCGCATTGTCTGTATCGATCCTGGAAGGCGTGCCGGGCGGGAACGGTCGACGAGGAGACACTGGAAGAGGAGCGGACCATGGGGAACGTAGTGAGTCCTGGAGACTTGTACTCCGCCGTCTCTCCTCTCTTCTACGCCCTCAAGGTGGTGGGACTGGCACCGGTCCTCCTGCAGGAGGGACTTCCCCTGCACAGGACCTCACTGGCCTACACTGGGCTCGTCGTCACCACCTGCTGGCTCGTCAGCTCCTATGTGCTCTGGAACATCCGGCTCAACTCGCAGTCCGTCTTGGACATGATACTCATTCCATTCTACGCACTAACGCAATGTGGGAATGGGGTCATGGCTTCGGCGGCTTTCTTGACCGTGTTCAGGGGAGGAAGACGCGGCATCTCCACCATCCTCAAGGAGGTTTCAGACAACGACACTCTGCTGCTGCCTTCGCCCAGGAAGACTTACCGATGCATGTTCATCCTGCTCTTCATCCAGGTTGCAATAGTTGCTTTCATGTTCGCTATGCCCCTCTATCACAAGTGGCACGTTCGAGAAATTGAAGACACGTACAAACCTCTGTATCTAGCTGGTGTGTACATGCCTGATATCATCTCTCTTGTGGTAGATGTACTTATTATGGACCTTATGATGATGATAAAGAGCAGGTTGTTTTACTTAAATTGCCTCCTGAACATTCACAGCAGTAGAGTGAGTCAGCAGGCACGTGTGTATGGCTGGCAGAGCTCTGCTGGGAGGTTCCGAGTCTCCTCAGTGACCACAGTTCTACCCAGTCTGCGAGCTCTACGCATGATTCACTACGACCTGCGGGAGGCCTCCACTTCCCTCAACTCCATATTCGGCTTCCAGATCCTAGTCAGTTTTTGTGTTAGCTTCTGCAAGTCCATCTTCTCGGCATACTTCACACTTCTGGACATGGTGCGCACTTTTTCGGGAAATCATCCCTTTTTGATAGTGCCGAAAGTATTTGGACTTCACTTTATATTTAGTGCCTCAAGAATAATAGGTCTGGTAATGGCATCAGACGCTGCTGCTCAAGAGAACAGTCGTATGTTTCTGATTCTTCTGGAGATAACCTTCAGAAACGACATTGCGTTTCGTCATGAACTTCGTCTTTTCCTGGAGCAAGTACTGCATTCACACATCCGCCTGTCCGCATGCGGGTTCTTCAGGTTAAACAAAGGAATTCTGGTTACATTGCTGGCAGCCTCAGTGTCTTACCTCACATTGCTATTTCAAACAAAACGAGTGTAATTAAGTGACTGTGTTAATTCATGCTCGCACGAACTATTGAATTATTGTTTTAAAATTTCGTGTATGTTGTAGTTAATTGCAGTGTGTTATATGGTCATCTTTATATGATTGGATGAAATTACTGTCTACTTGTTGTTAACAATAGACTAGTAAAGTATTGTTAGAAAATCACTGATATATATATTGAAATGTATGCAAATGTCAGGAATCCCCAGTGTGTCCATTATTAGCTCTGTAATCTGAAAACAGTGACATGTTTGGTTAATATGTAAAATAATATACCTCACTGTAAAATATGTGTGTAGTTTACTTAGAAACATTTTGTTTTTGTCGTGAGAAATGATGGAAAGTAATTCAATCAAACGAATCTTGGTTAAGATATATCAGGGTAATCATATTATTGTTTACCAATTGGACTAGGAGAACTCACTTCCATGTGCTATGTTGGGCGAAGTGACATAAGAAACTTAATAGTGGGGAAGGAGGGTATAGTGCGGTGGTTTAGAGCAAAAATATTTCCTGAACCTTGCACTTTGTGGTAAAAGTAAGCTACTTGGTGGAGCTGTTAATTAGTACAAAATAATAATTTTTTAAAAAAGTATGAAAATAGCTTGATGCCTGTGCCAAAGGCGGTTTTTTATATCTACTGGTTTACGTGGAAGAACCACCAAAGCTCCACTTTACTTATATCCTGGAATAAATTCGGTATAAATGTATGGTGTGTGAAACACATTATATATGCTATTAGACAAATTTTGGACAAAAAATAAAGATGATATAGGTTGATATATGATCCACAGTTTTAATATCGACCAGTGCATTGGATAATTTTTTGCTATAATTGAATGTGAATTTCTGACTGTTCATGTTCTCACATACTCCCGATATAAATATTTAAGCAATAATTATACTTTAGACATGTCGTGGTGCCTCCAGTTCGAGACCAAAAACCATAAACATATTTTTTTCGGTTTTCCCTTTGTAATTGGATAATGTTTCAGGAATATATAATGAAGGCGAAATGATAGTTTAAGAAGATAATTTTGGAGTGGAAATGAAATAAAAGGAAACAAATCTTATTAATGGTGTGAGCTTTCGAATCTTAATAGTGGACTTGTACGTGATTTCCTCGCGGATTACGTGAATGTACGCACATAATATATTCATTTAAGCCATATCCATCGGTTAGGCATGGTGTAGGCACCTTTGCTCGAGTCCCGAAATATAAAAAATATTAAAACTATTACGAACTTGGCAAAAAATGTTAATATTTTTAAGTGTATCGGAGACTGTTTTAGGAATTAAGAATAAAGGTGATATGAAAGTTTTAGGCATCTAGAATAAGAGTGATAAAAGAGGTTCGCACAACGATTTATGAACCAAATTTTGTAAGCGTTTTAGCGATGTTCGTACATTAACTTTCCACTGTCTATTATTCATGCGCAAATGATACAAAGTTCTAAGTAATCTGTAACTGTTAGGGAATGTGTAGGGATCTAATTTCAAAGCCTGAAATCGTAAAAAATATTAATTTCATTGTTTACGTAGATAAAATATAACTGTTTTTCCGAGTGTTGTGAATATATATATATGTGTGTGTGTGTATATAGAGAGAGCGGTGACACACAGTGATTCTGTAGTAGGTGTTCAGATGTTGAGAAGTTAACTTTGATTCGAAAGCATTCCCTCGCTATAAAGTGAACAGGAATTGCTAATGCGAAGGCCTGCCTTTGACAACAATGGACACGGATCGGCGACCTGCATCTTCTCTGCCTGATGGCCGACTGTATCTATTCTGCGATCGAGGTTTTACCTTCGGCCGAAATGCACGGCGGTGTGAGAGAATCACCTGTACGAAGAGTCCTCTTCCCACGAGGAAGAATTACGACATTGGTTCCAGGCAGTTAATGCAAGGCGCTGCAACGAAGAGTCACATTAAGATCTGCAAGGGATCGTCTACTGGGAGCCAGCAAGTTATGTCCTCGGTACCCCTTGCGGCATCTATGGGTACTGATTACACATACGATTGTGACGAGACAGTTAACTAATGACGGATTAAGAGACCTACGTCGCGAGGTAGTGTCGGTTTTGTGCAGTATGTACACTTTCAAGACTTTCACGTGAAATCAATTAACTTCAAAATAAGGGATTAGAGTTATAAATACTGATGACCCTACAACTCCTGTTAGAAAGAAAAGAATATTTAATATTGAATACAAAACCGGGGGAGAAGATGACCACGAGGACAGCATTGATGAAGATGAACATGAAGACAAGGATGGAGCTGAAGTCGATGGATGCACTGATACACCCCTCTATCACATTTGCTGCAACGAGCGACATGAAGAAGGCAGAAGACGCAGATAATACTGCCCATCCATTCCCGAAAACCCGAAAAAACTTGTTGGTAGACTCACACTTTGGATCGCTTTTCAACAAGGTAGAGATTTCGTGCACATTAACGAGATATCTTCAATCATTAGAGAACTGAAAGAGAGGGGTTGTAACGCATGATGTGATGAACTGGTCTTTTCTGAATTGGTGATACAAACTAATAATAGATTATTATTATAAAATAATTGATTTTATAATTTTTGTGTGGCATATTATTTTCCGTCGTAATTTTTAAGTAATGCTATGAATACTCAGCTATTAAGGTAAATATTCGCATTAAGTTTAAAAATGCACGGATATTGCACTGCATAAAAAACATTAAGTCTGTGGGACATGTTCAAATTTGGAGACTGTGTGCGAACCAATGTAATTTCTCTACAATGGGTGGGGATAAACCAATGGATAGTTCGAAAGATTGATCGAGAGATTAAGATTGATCGAGGTATTAGTATTGATCGAGAGATTAGGATAGATAGAGAGATTAGGATTGATCGAAAGACTGACGGGAAGATTGGAGGACTGAGTGAAAAATTATGAGATTTAAGGAAATATTGCGAAAGAAAGCGAAATATTAGTGGAAATATTGGTCGAAAGATGGATGGAAAGACTACCAGAATGATATAAAGATTGGAATATAGATGGAAAGATTGAGAAATTAATAGAAATGTTGCGATTGATTGATGGAAAGATTGCGTACGGTTACATACAATTGATGGAAAGCAGATATTACTGCGGATTTGTGAGGATTAGCGAAGATAGATGGACAAATTATAAAAGATTGATTGAAATATGGCAAAAAACAGAAGGAAAAATAGACGAGGATTGGCTAAGATTGATAAAAAAAATTGAGAAAATATGCGAAATTTGATGGAAATATTGCAAAAGTTTTATGGAAAGGTTACGAAAAATTAATAAAAAGATTGAAACAATGATGGAAAGATTAAAATATTGAAGGAATGATTGGACGGTAAATATAAATGTCGGGAACTCTTAATGGCAATATTGCTAAAGATTGTGGTTGATTGAAGAAGAGATTTCTGAGGATTGGTGAAAAATGGCGAAGATTGATGGAAATATTGTGTAATATTAATGGTAAAAATGTGAAATATTGACGAAAAGATTGAGAAAGATTGCAAATGATTGTTGGAACGATTGCAAAAGATTGATGAAGGATTGCAAAATATTGGTGAAAAGAATACACAATTGATGGAAAAATTGATGAAAATATTGATGGAATGATTGGGCGTTTGACGGATTAATGGTCAAGAGAGAATGGAAGATAAGTCTATCACCCGAGATGTCCTGGTACATCCCGAGTCTCAAGGGTGTAGCGCTATTGGCATTTAAATTATCACCAACTATGCCTATAAATGTGTTGGTAGATGCTGATGCATACCATGATCATACCATACTTGTACAGAGTCGTTACTCGTATGATGGCCTTAGATTGGTCACATATACATACATTAAAAAAATTCGGGTAGCATATTTTTATACCTATAAAACCTTCGAGTCAACAAAGAATGCACAGATTCCAACATTGTCTAAGAGACTTCACGAGATGAGACCAGAACTGAAGTAACTGATTGAGAGACTTTGGAAAGGTTCTGTTATATTCTATTTATAATTTCGGTAAAATATAAAATAACAAATTAATTTTTTTTAAATTAGACATCAACACAGGTTTTCTATTTAGCATACCCTATGAGTATAAAACCAATATGGCTACCAAAAACAGACATATATGCTTGAAGGGTTAGTGGACGTAACTGCTGAGGTACTTCGGGTAGCCTAAGCAGTTTAAGTGGAGCCAGGTGGCGCCAAGTCCTCCGAAGAAGCGAGCCTCAGCAAGCGAGCCTTATGAGTCTCACTTCCCTATTTAAAACACATTGTCCCCGCCACCCCATTTATATACTACTTACTTTATTGCCATCACCGGAGTTTACTGCAGATTGTGTGGTTCTGGTATCACATACGTAAACAAGCATGTGGGGATTGTATTTGATAATCGATCTCATATTAACTTATGTTTATGTGTAACATATTATTTCAGTTATGGGATGGATTGACGTTAAAATATCCATACCAGTTGTATTGTTCTACAAAGATACTTCACAATTGGCAAATTTTCTCAGCGACAGAGAGAATAAAAAAGAACTTCTTGCTTTTTTGGAAATAAAATGGCCAAACCACCGAAAAAGAAGATTCCAGATTATCCATAAGAAAATACACCGGAGTCCTGTAGCAGTGTAAATATTAATGGAATATTTTTTTTCTTTACTTCATTAGCTGCACTACATATTGACTACAACCTGTTTAATTTCCCACATTCAAGTGTGTGGCTAGTGTTTACACCCCTCACACATGATCACAGTACGTCTGCTGTGTAGATGCACATGCCTTACCGTACTCGTCTCTAGGCAACCTAGTAATTGGACATTCGGTCTGTTTATACTCATCATCCTTACATTTTCATACTGGTGTATCTTTACGGAATACTGTATATATTGTAAAATTCTATAATCTATCATAGAATGCATAGTAAAATGTTTGCTACTTAGAAATGCAATTGTTTAGAATATTTATTTTTGAATTGCGAGCTTTTATCCAATAATTGTATTATGTGATTTATTTCCAACTCTTCACTAATAACCAGGATTCTCTGCAAGATCTATCCATTGCCTCAGGATGAAGTTAGCAAAACATAAAACAATAACATTGCATAATGCACAAAAATTAATTACCAATAAAACCACTTTCCATCTCATCGGATGGCCCAGTAAAATCTGTATTTCTTGTTGTTGCAGTGAAAATTATTCCAAAACTGGAAACACAAAATTTGTATTTCGTCATACTTAAATAACTCATAATAGGTGTTAAAATGTATGTTATGTAGTCGTATAACCTATAATAACAGAATGTAGCACGTTCTTGTAGTATAGGTATACATGACTTGTAGACTGTACTTGCTGTGCCTGCCACCAGGAGGCTCTATGGTTGTCACTACACCATGACGTCATCATGAGCCTGATTACTGTCTGCAAGACTGACGTCAAACCCACTTGCTGGAAGAGACAATGACTTGTGAGACATTGCGTGAATTGTCTGGTCATGACATCGAGTGTCGGAACTCGGGGTGTGCACAACGGACTGGGCCAGATCAACTGTGAGTGCAGAGTGCGACTATCTGTAGCGCAGAAACTAGGGCTCACTTGGACTATTACATTTGGACGACCTCCCACACTCACCATTAATAAGTAGAACGTACAGTTTTTTCCTTATTTGTGAACTACATTGCGTATGCAAAGCCACGCACTAACACTCCTCTCACCACAGCATATTACGGTAACTGATGTTACGCTGCAATAGGAAGCAGTCCCGCCAGGATGAGTCACGGTGTGTGTTGTTTACTTGCAGCCTTGAGTACAGGTCCACTGCTCCATGCTACCAGCCCTTTATACATAATCATAGTTGCACATTATTTCTTTGCATTTCTGCAATACTTTCCATTGCAAATGCTATATCACTTAATTCCTCTTTGCATATGTATTTGTGCAGTTAACAAATTATATGGCGTTGAATTTCTCTGTTCATACACGTCACTGTGCACAACATTACTCGCCACCGTACGTACATTTCGTGATCTGCAACTGTTGCGGACATTGTGGGGGTATCCACGTTTGGTGTGCCAGCCTGTGTATGCAAAGTTTTACAGCTTTACTTATGTTTCGTTTGGAAGTTGTTGTTTTAGGACGTTAATACCATTTTTAAGCATCAATAAATGCACTAACAAACATAGTTACTATTAAAAAGATAGAAAGAAACTCCGGAGCTGTATTTTCTAACGAAGACAGTAAAGTTAATTGCCAAAGAAATATATACCATTGATTAAACTAAATATTTCGTAAACTGTTTAATTTTTTTTGGTCCAACACAGAGGTTTTGTTGATTTAAGCACGCATTTGGTTATATTAACAAAATAAATGTTGTTGCTTTTCAATTTTTGTTTACTCAAGAAAATACTTTATCGCGGCAACTAAACGTATTTCTGGCCCTAAACAAACAAATGTTTTGTTTGAATGCAATTCTGTATGTGAGTTGATAGGAAATTATTCAAAGTTGGTTTGATTCTCTTTGTATTACTCTGTGGCTTTATAAATGACTATCTGAAGATTGTAAAAATAAAACAGTTCATGAAGTTAAAATTTTTTTTATTTTTACATGGTAACAGGGCAACAGTTTTCTGTCCGCCGAATTTATTTATGGTTTTGTAATTTTGCAGAGAAGTTCTTTAAAAAAAAAAATGGCTTCAATGACAAGGATATTTCTGGAAGAAAGAAGTTTTGAAGCCTGGAAATTTCAAAGCTTTTAGAAGAAAATGGTGTATTACTATGTATGAAAAATGTTATAACATAATTAAAAGGTAAGAAAAACTATAAAGAATTTGCAGATCTGGTGAATATGGATACAAAAGGTCATGCTATTATTGTGCAGTGTTTAGAAGATAGACATTTAGAATATGTAAAAGATACAAAAACAGTTTTGGTTGTGATGGATGAACTTAAAACATTTGAACGAAAGAGAACAATATCAAAACTCTTGTTAGGAAAAAATCTTCTCACCTAAAATTGTACAGTAGATTTTCAGAATCATTTTATGACATTTGATTCCTTTATACGTGATTTGGACGCCATATGATTACACATTGTTACAGATGATAAATTATGTCACCTTCTGTTAACAATACCAGAATAATACAGTAATGTAATTGCAGCATTAGAAACAATGGATACAGATATAACAATAGACTTTGTCAAATTCAAACTTCTGGTAGCGGAATTAAAAATGAAAAATTCACTGTTATAGAATGATTCAACAGAAGTTGCATCATCATCATCATTTAGAACATCTCGAAAAGGTTCCAGAAACTGTTTCATTTAATGCATGCAAATATTAAACAGCGAAAATGTGTTATTAAACTCAGTCAACTCTGTGAATTCTATACTGAATTCAGAAGCAAGTGATTGTCTTGTTAAACCATCAATGGTTAATAAATTCTACCCTTCCTAATAACTTTTAATTAATATAGCAAATTGTGAAGTACTTTGTGCTGGTTTTATAAACAGAATGGTAGCTGTGGTAGTACCAAAATTAACATAACAACTGTTATCAGTATGGAAATTGAATGAATCAGGTAAGAAGGTAGTATTTACTTCAGGTTATAGCAGAGATTGTTGCCCAAAATGCTAATGTGAAGTTCGGTAACTGCTTATCCTAATAGCAGGCCTTTAAAGAGATAGTAGTTATACATCAGTTTGTAGAGATATAACACCGAAGTATTGTGACAAAAATTTGTGGCACACAAGGCTTGGACGCAGAAATCGTTATGGTTTGAAGATAATGCATTTATCTTATTCAGAGAATGTATGTCGCCCATATATGGAAGGGAAATATCTTAGTAAACCTTTCCCAATGTCAGACCGAGTGAAGTCTAAAAGAGTAGAGGAATTGTTACACTCAGACATTGGAGGTCCAGTCAAGTCACCCACAAATGCCGGGGTGAGATATTTGCAGACTGTGACTGACGACTACTCACATTTTGTAAATGTACATTTGCTTACAGAAAACAGTGAGGCTGCAAAATATCTAATAACACATGTTAACCATTTGGCAGCTAAATTAGGCCCATCATGTGTAAGCCGAATCAGATGCGACAATGGACGAGAGTATACTTCAACCAAATTACAGAACTCCTTTTCAGATAAAGGAATTGAAATACAATGCGCTGCTCCATATAGTGCACCAAGCAATGGTGTAATTAAACTGAGAATTTGAGTTCCAAATAAAGTTCGTACAATGTTTGCACAAACTAATCTCGTTCGATTCTTGTGAGGTAAAGCAATAAGACCAGCGGCATATCAGCTGAATAGATCACCAACTGTTGCATTAGATAAAGACATACCTGCTCGCATTTATTATGGTGACCTAGATTTGTCTAATCTGAGGGTGTTTGGAGAAAAATCATGATGCATATATTAGAAGGAGAAACTAAAATAAGAGAAAAATAAACACGTTGTATCAGATATGAAAAGAATGGTTATAGACTATGGGATTCACAGACCAGCAAAATTGTATTTAGTCGTGATGTGTGTTTTGACGAAAGCGACTTCAGACACTCAGATGTAAAGAAACAAGTTTCTGAAATGCCAGGAATAATACAAGACGTTCAAAGTAACCAAGAAATAGAATAAACAACAAATCATCAAGAAGAAATTAAACCTGTTATTACAACAACAATAATAATGAATAAATCGATGAAAAAGAGCAAGAAAGAAAGTCGGTTACTGGTAGAATAATAAAGAAGCCACACCACCTGGAACAATGAGCAGTTCACAGTGTATTGTTTAATAATGAAGTCGATATCCGTATCAAAATTATTAGTATCAGAGCAGACATACAAATTTTATGTTGTGCATTCGGTAATTCTTTATTTAAGTAATTTTTCACAGCAGAACAATATGTTTGTCAACAGATGCTTCAGTACTGTTGCACAAGCGTTTTCTAGCATATTTACTTAAGAATAATTTTATTATTGTCAAGGTCTTTTGAATGGTAGTTAAATTGTAGTGTGTAAACTATCATAAGTTACAGAACAGATCCATGGAATGTAGATTACTGTTGGTTTTTTTCAGCCTGATGAGTCATAATCTGTCCAGAAGTTGGGTGCATGCAGTATGCGCCTAAATTCCAGTCCCAAAGTATATGTAAGGCCTAGGCTACAATGTAACAAACACATTCACAGTTATAATTGTATTCATATACACAATACATCACAAGCACAGTGGCTTTGTTACAGGTAATGATGACGAGTGGCAAAACAATGTCTACAATTTAGGCTGGGTTTATAAACGACAATACACAAATGTAAGCAAGCAACAAACTTAGAAATGAAACTGGTGAACGCATGCAATTCAAAGAAACAGTTTATAATCTACACACAATGCAAGAAGGCAATGTAAAAGTTGCTCAACTCTCAACTTGCTCTTATGCTTGAAAGTAATTGTAAAGAAAAGCGACTTTCCCGAAAATAAAAGAAAAAATAATGGAAAGTAGTATAATTCCACTCTCCTAATTACACAGAACACAAATTTACTAGGTGCATTAACATATTATCATTACAAACCTCATATACGAATGGGGGGAGGAGGGTGGGGCTATGAAGATCAGTGAAATTGTTAGGTAAAATGTGTATAAATTATGTAGGTTATCGTGAATTACTTTATTTATGTAAATACGTTAAATGCAAAAAGACCTAACCAAACATAACCTAACATTACAATATGTAAATACAGGTTACTTACTGTTTGTAATCACTTAATACTGTATTTCGTCTTGCTGGAGTGCAAACAACACCTGTGCCATCCATAATGTGAAGTTAGGTTGAATTCGTTTAGGATTGCTACATTTCAAATAAATACAAACCATAAATACAGTAATTATATAGATCAGGGCCTTTTCTGAAGGAAACACAGTAGACCCACAAAATTACATTAAGGGTTCTGCACACCTTACCTTTTTAATATTGAGGAGGATGTAATGGTAAAATAGGTAGAACGTACTAAATAAAAAAGATTTAAGTACGAGCAGTTCGTCAGTATTGTTTATGTACTGTACTTTTACTATGAGGCTCAGTGGTCTATGGTCGTCCCTGGGAGTAACAGTTTGTTAAATCGCGCGAATGCTTTACGTTATAACTGGTTCATATCACCGAACATTAAGTCTACAGAAGTCTATTGAATGTGATAACGAAACGACTTCTTCGCCAACTTAAGTACAGCACGCGTCAGAAAATGTTCTGTTTGCAATATCATAAACTATAAAATAACGAGGTTATTAAAAGGTAAAAAAAAATAAATAACCTTTTAATTACGTAAATTCTAGCTAATGTTTTACATGTGCATTCTTGTTTCATAAGCGACATAAATCGTAGTAAAGTGTGCATGCTGGTGGAGTGTGCACAAGTTGGTAATACGTTGTACATGGCGTCAAGTTCATTGTAAGACACTACACTAGGTGCACGTGAACCAATGTAGGAGTGTAGTCACTGTGTTGACATACGAGTAATGTCAGCGTGGAGGCTGCACACTGAGGCTGTTAGCTGCTCGGCCATGTGTGTTACTGGGGGAGGGAGGAGTGTGAATGTGCGCTGTCTTCGTCTCGCACTACCGCCACAGACAACCACTCTGCTCGCTCCAGTGCGAGGAGCCGAGATCACGTCCAGGAGGCTTCCAGCACTGAAGCACACTGGAGATGACGCACACCGACCTCCGTTTTCTGCGCACGTGTGAATGACCTCGGACAAGCGCAATTCTCAGCTGTATTACTGTGTTTCATTGCAGGTGCTAGAGGAATATTGGCTGCAGTATCCTTTAAGGAAACACTCCACATAAGTCTATGGTAGCATTGACCATACTGCATGTTGAATTGAGGTGTTGTCTCCTGGTTGCTTGATATCAGAACTCTGTCCTACTTGGACCACATCTACCGTATGTCTGCGCATGTCATCAACATGGACTCGCCCATCCTCAGTACAACTGCCCAAGTAACATCGTCAACAATGATCGACGTCTTGGCTAACGTTTCAATTTTAAACACACCCAACTTTTTTTAATATGAATAAAGTATATAAACGAAATTCAGTATACTGTAGTTGCACGAAAGCTACGTTAGTAGAAGTGTGTAAACATGTGAAGGCACTTCCATACATATCAGTGTTCTAAACTCAAATCCTATAAACGTTGTTTATAGGACAGCAGTCAATCCAAAGTTGGAACATGAAGCAAGGCTACAGCGCAGCTCAAATGCACTCTCTAAACCCTTTTCCCTTTTCGCGGCACTTACCGAGGGAGCTGGTGCAGTAGAAACACACTGGACTCGTATACGTGAGGAGCCGGGTTCAATTTCCTGGTCCATACACCATAACTTCGGGTTTTCATGGTTTCCTAAATCACTCCAAGCGAGTGATAGGATATTTCCTTACTGCAGGCCATGTCCGATCCCTTCCTCATTTCTACTTCTCCCTGCAACTTGCCTCAACCCGTCTTCAATAAGCTTGCTATTGACGAGACGTTACACCCACCTACCGGCCTTCCATATCACAAACTACGGCTGACATATTTCCTGTTCCTGGTAGTCGGATTGTTTACTTCACATAACACTCAATACAAGTACGAACATAAGGCTTAATATATTGGGAAATAGTATGTTTGGGAGTATTAACTGTCGTCAGGCTGGGTGAACTTGAAGCTGATATCCATTGCCATATTCCTTGTCACATTATCGAGGGACTATAAATGTCTTAAATTAAACGCTGTAACAACACAATTCCAACGTTTTCTCTTAGCCATTATTCATATGTATTTAATGTGACACATACAAGTAATTTTGTATTATTTCAAATTTTTACTGTTTATTATTATTGCAACAATACAAATGATATATATTTTTTTGTCCTGCATAATTGTTTAATTATTGTTTAAGTCTTGAGTGTGAGTAATTACTATTCTATGGATAAATCCTTATGGCATTCGGAGGCGATAGGCTACATTGAGTTTGTTGACGGCCGCCATGGCAACGTATGTTACAGAACCTGTGAGCTAACTCTCTCGTGATAGGGGGGTTTTCAGAATGCGTCTTTAAGTCAGTAATTCTGAGGAAGCTTACTGAGCCTTCAGGATATTCGCCAATCAGGAGGAGTTTGGACTGGTAGNACTGAGCCTTCAGGATTTTCGCCAATCAGGAGGGGTTTGGACTGGTAATATATAATTACATTTCTCTTTGATATTTCTCTAGTCCGCCGTGCATAACAGTCTGTCTCGATGTGCCGAAGACGTGTTGGGTCGACGGAGAGGAGAAAGCCTTCCTGGACCACGTAAAAGTTAGGATACGCTCTACCGCGTGGCGTGTGTGGTATGAGGGAGCGTACATTGTCTGCTAGACAGTGGCGCTGAGGTTAGCCACATTTCAGAAAATTATGGTAACAGTATCCATAGCATCAGGATATCAACTCATATCGTTCTTGGTACGTTTTTTAAGCAGCTAATTATGTTGTTTTATCAATTTATGATGAGGGGAACTATTCGTCATCCTTCAAATGTGTATCATGTAACATATCTCTACCAAGAAAATCACAATAATTATGTTTTAAATTGGTTTCCTCATTACGAAAAATACATTAAAAAACTGGTATTATCACTTACTAAATCTTGTGGAACTTTACTGCAAGTTTGAGCTAAGTAAACATTGTCAATATTTTATATCTTGTTCTGGAGAAATGCTCTCTAATTAAATTTCGTTTTATAGAATTACATCATCGAATATAACCACAGAATTATCTTGCATTTGTCTAAACGATTCATCTCATTGATATAATTTTAAAAATATCCCTTTCCTGCTTTTTTGTTTTCTTTGATAAAATTAGTAAATCATCTATTAGTCAAAGCATATTATTTTTGGTTGAAACTATTAGAACAAATACATAATTTATTAGAATTTAACCGTCCATTTATACAAAAAAAAATTTAACTATCATATTTGTTTTTACACATTAACTAGGGCCAGAATTGTAGGCTCTAATATTATCTCGTACTAAATCACCTCTTTTTAAAATTTTTTTTCCTTGTTACTTATTAGAACATCTATTCCGCAATCAACTTTCTTCATTTAATGATTATATTTTTAGTTTATAAATTATTAAGTGTTTAAGCTAAAAAGCAATAATTGTATATTAAAGAAAATAATTTAGTATTATTTCCTTAACGATGAACAGTATATTGCTAAAATTAGATTTCATACAATATATTTTACATCGAATATAAATAATAATATAATAACAGTAGTTAGTAAAAATGAAAATAATATTTTTCCAAAAAATCGATACAATAAAAAATTATAAAAAAAATAATAATTTATATGAACTATTTAAAGCTGATAATATTGTTTTAGAAACAAGTAATATAACGAACATGATAAACATTAATAGTAGACATAATCTAAAATGTAATTATCGATTATAAAATATATTAGGTTTAGAAAATAATATAACAACTAAAAATGAAATTGGCAGTAAGAAACTAAATTTCAACTCGTTCAAAAATTATAATATTCATTGTAATTTGGCATACGGCATGTATATAAAATATGATTAATTAAGTCATTTAGAAACCGATATCACAGTTAGTGTTTAGCCAAATACACCGTTTGGTTTTCGTGATTCAATTTTTCATGAGCCAGATTATCTATTATTTTAGGAAATTTAATAATCAAAAGTTAAACTACATTGTTTAAAAATTAGAGATGGAAGTCATAATAAATAAATTACTATGGTGCTGATATAGTAATTATTTTGTTAAGAATGATATTGAAATTTGAGATGCGTATTTAAAGTGGGCATCCAAACGGGGATTAATACAAACGATTTACAAGAGTGCTGGAATATATTTGCTAAAGAGTATAAACTCAAGAAATATAGACTTGAAACTAAAAATTTTCTCGATAAAAAAGGCTCTGAATTAAGAAAGATTGCAAACAATTAAATACAAAGGGCTATTCCTGTAAAAGAAAACAAGAACTTATAGAAAAGGTTGATATAGTTAGAACTAACTATTCCGATATAAAAAATGATAACTTACCCCAAAAATACGGGAATTGAGGCATTACATTAAAACAATTAAAAGCTATTGGATATGTAATAAAAATTCAAAAGTATAATGATCTATATCATTTTGATAATCACTAGTGTCAAATTCATCTATAATTGTTCTCATATCAGAACAGAAGTACTCTGTTTTTATATTATATATTAAAGAATCGGTTTCTTGATAGCATAATTTTACATTATCATAATATTTCGTTTTCAATATCTTATAAGGAAAATAATACATTTATTCATTAGGTAAATCTAATATTGAAATACTAACATAGTTAGGTTTATAAAATTTTTCTTTAATTTTATTCATTTGAAAACTAACTGGATTTTCATTAAATTTTTCATTTAAAATTTGGTTTAGCAATTAATTTTTCAACACCTTCCACATTTGATTTTAAATGAAAATCTGTTATGTTCCTTTTGTATTCCATTGTTTTCCCGAAAACAGAATTATTCATTAATTTATGAATATCTTTATCAAAATAGTTTGTTGCCTTTGTAATCTTTAGTGTATTCAAATCAATATACTTCTTTATTCAATTCAATTCATTAAACTTAGAAATTCAAATAATATTTTTTTAAATTAAGCCATTCGAAAACCATTGTTTTCAATTTCTATATTGTATAACATATTTATTTTTATCGTTTAATATTGTTTGCAATTCTATTGACTTGTTCCTAGTATTATTTCATTTTCACAACAAAATGGTAAATCTTTATGCTAATTATATAATTGTTGAAGATATTTTATATCTACTTCCAACATATAATTATGTTGAGAATCGTATATCATATTTGATATATATTTCGTCCAAAACTGTAAATCAAATGATGAATAGTCATCCATTCTAAAAATTACAATGTAGTAAATATTGTGAAATGGCCCAATCTTATGAATAATTTGCATCTAATTATACTAAATATTTTGATTATTTATTAACATCATCATATAAATATTAATGATATTCTTTAACTTATCATTTAACACATTGTAATATTCCACCTCTAATACGTTTCTCAGACATTAATGCTATATCATAATCACATGAAAAATCTAATGGTTGTTAAGGCATTTTTAAAATCGCACCACATGATAATATTGATGTAAAATATCAAGCTGGATATAAATTGTATTTTTTTTTTAAAACGTGTCTCTGAAGTTTTCAAATATATTTGCTAATAATAATACATCCTTTTTCAAATATAAGACGTGATATTCTACAAGATTCTTTAGATTGAATTTTTTCCATACTTGTTTTGCATTTTTATAATCTTCATAGTTTATATTACATTCATTAAATTTATTATAAAATTAATTTTTTTTTAGAAATTCAGTTTTATAAAATTTTTTCTAGTTATCAACATAATCATATTGGAAAAAACCATTTTGATAACTAAATAAACTAGATTTTTGAGAAAAATTTAAGAATATGTTTGATTTTTCTTTAGTTAAATTGGTTGATTTTTATATTCTGTCGACTGGTTATGAATTAAAAAGAATCAATAAATCTCGTTTTGAAATTATTTGATTGTTTTCCAGACAATATATATTTATCTTCATTGTTTGCTATCACATCAATATTTCATCAATATGTCCTAGCTAAATGTGCATCATGACCAACAAGATTATGAAAAATATTTGGTACAAAATTGGGTAGCTTTAATTGTAGATTGCAATTATTACAAACGGAATTAATGAATTTACCAGTTAGGTAATTGTAAAGGCAAACCTTATGGAATATTATCATCTTCATAATTACAAACAATATAATAACAGAATCCATATGACTCCTGCAAATAATATTTCATNATGGAATATTATCATCTTCATAATTACAAACAATATAATAACAGAATCCATATGACTCCTGCAAATAATATTTCATTGTACATGATTCATCGTTTACCTTTGATTCTATATAATTAAATTTTTTGATTAGATAGAATATATCTTTCTTTTAATATATCTTCATATATGAAATTATCGATATAACATTCTGTTAAAATTGGTTGTTTTGTCCTTAATTTAAATTTCTTTGTTTCTCTTGGATTTGGCTTTGTTGTTTCTATATTTTTTAATAGTGATTTAAAATATGCATACATTTTAAATAGTGCTCTCGTTCTTCGTTTACAATTTTAAAATACAATTTATTCGCCTTTCTTTGGTTATTCAGTCTTTACTTCTTTGTTTGTTAAACAATTTTCAATATGTTTATCAAATTTTTAATACGAAAAAATTAACAAAAAACCTTGTCACAAGGAAAAATTTAACTTTTGCAATTATGATAAATCTTTTATCCAATAATAATAAGTTTTATTTCCACATGTAAAATATAATACATTTATTTGATTTTCCTTTTTAAAATTTGTAATTTGAAGTGGAAAAATAATATTTATCATCAGAAAAATAAACGTTTATTGAAAAATCAATTTTCTACAGTAAATGAATATGCTGGTTTTAAATAATGGAGGACTTACAGAATCAGTAATTGTAACACATGCATTATTCTCAACTCTTGCTAGTGCCGCCTTACTTATTGTGCATTCATGAGATAAGAGGAGGTCTGTTTAATATACGAAAGTAACATATGGGGAATGCCAAATGCTGTCTATATTTCTTGGAGATAGAAGAAGGATATATCTCGACGGAATGACGAATCGCAGAACAGAGTAGATAGAACACCTCACATACATGTGTCAGAGCTCGACAACTTCCTTGTTGGATCCGCCAGTGTGAGGAGCAAGTCATTAGAGAAATGGAGGCATTGTAATATCAAGTGTGGATCAATGCACAATGCCTATTGATCTCCTGCTACGGTATATTGCGAAGGACGAGGCGGTGTAGGCGACTTTGAGGAGGCACTGGAAGTGGCGCGGGCTATGGGGAACATGGCGAGTCCTGCAGACTTGTACTCCGCCATCTCCCCTCTCTTCTACACCCTCAAGGGGGTGGGACTTGCACCCGTCCTCCTGCAGGAGGGACTCCCCCTGCACCGGCCCGCCGTAGCCTACACCATCTTCGTCATGGTGGTCTGCCTGATGGCCAATATACATTCACTGTGCAGTTGTGAGGTTGGTGGAGTGTCCACTTTGAGATTGATTCTTTACGCTCAGGCTGTACTAACTAAGTGTATTTTGGTAGTAGTTATACCAGTCGCCTGCTCCGTCATGCTCAGGAACAGCAGACACGCAATCGTTACTATTCTGAACATGGTATCGGAAAACGACGTCTTATTGCTCCCGTCACTGGAGGCTTATCGCTGTACTTTTCTTGTACTTTGGGCAGAAATCCTGGTCTTTATTATTGTGACAGCATTCGATATTTGTTTCGAGAGTGTGTTGTTGAAGAAAGACCTTCTAGGCAGAGCTCTGTACTTAGTTGAAGTTGGCTTCCCCAGTGTAATTTCACTTATGGTTGACGTATCTGTTGTCAATCTAATGTTGATGATAAAAAGTAAACTATTCCACTTAAATCGTCTCCTACAAGAAATGCACCAAAGCGGCAATAACGATGGCTTAATTATTCGTCGGCGACTTAGACCAAAACAGTCTAGGCTCATGTCGCTGCACAATGAGGTAAACCAACTGAACAATGGTACCAGTCTCCTCATCCGTCTTAGATCTCTGCGGCAGATACACTACCAACTAGTGAGAGCGTCCTACTCAGTGAGCGAAACATTTGGCCTACTCGTTTTACTGAGCGTCACCATAAGTTTATGCAGTTTAGTGATAGAATTATATTTCATCATAGTTTGTGTTACTTCTGAATGTTTTGGCAAACATGGTTTCACCATTGATCTAACTTTATTTGTGATTAGCTCTATTTTGTATGCGTCAAGGTTGACTGGACTGATCATGAGCTCTGATGCCGTGGTGCAGGAAAATCACCGCACATTTCTGATTGTCCAGAATATGAAATTCGGGCAAGACATTGGCCAAGAGGACGAAATTCAGCTTTTCCTGGAGCAGACGCAGTATTGTCCAGTGTCATTATCTGCCTGTGGATTCTTCAAATTGAACAAGAGCAGTTTCATGACGTTGTTGTCTGCCTTAGTAACATACTTGGTTTTGTTGTTGCAGACAAATTAATTGCGGAACTTTCGGATTGTATTGCTGGTCTTAACTATATTTCAAAAATGCACGAATTTTCCATTTGTTTTTATAAGTGTTATCCATGACTGATTTTGCTCTTGAAAGAAATGCAACTATATAAAATCTTCATGGATGTACGATGTTTCATATATAAGTGAATTGTTCCTCGCTAGTGAGGTGCAAGGTGCGGTATCACACTTCTGCTTGCCGTGAGGTTGTGGACATATCCTCCTATGAGGATAAGTAGTGGACCCTGCAGTGGCTTAAGGTTTCCTCCTCCAACGTTATTCTGCGAAATCGCGGTCCAGCGTATCTCGTGGAAGACAAGAAACTTGTAAGTTCACAGCTGGTGTTCTCTCACACATTGTTATTGGTGGGGACTGTGTGTTGATGTTTGTACTCAGCATTTGTCTTAGAGGAAGTCGCAGAGTGTGTCACTACCTTCAGCACACGCCATCCGGACCACGAGTCAGCGACACCATCACAACTGCACCTGACCTCAGAAGAGTGTAACATGCGCCAAGTTCCTGACAACAGAGCACTCAGATACACTCGGCCACAGTATTGTTCTCCGTACTGTATTGTACAGCGTATGGACAGTCGGGTCTCCTGTGCCTGTGCCTGTGAGGTTAAACAGGAGTCAAATCCAGAGCAACATACGGAGAGCACAGCGCCCAGCACTAGTTTATATTCAGTCACAAAGTCACATCAGGCATTTTAGCAACTTCAGTTGTTAGAGTGATCCATGCTGTGCACACCGGCCATTTCCCATCAACTCTGAAGCTTGAAAATAATATGGCACTACTGTGGTTTAATTGGCTGTAGTTGAATGCAATAGCATACACGAATGTGGTAAGGATGGGGGCAGTTATGCGAACAAGGGGCGACTGCCACCTCCGAGTAAAAGTATATCTATGTGACACTCCGCCGTAGTGAGGTGTCGGAGAGCTGGAGAGAGTATGGTAGGCATTGCGACCAGAAGAGTGACGAGCAATGTGAATTTTGTCTTTGTCATGGGCGAAACCTTGCAACAGGTAAAATTGAGTCTTTGTCATTGCCATAATGAATACAAGTTCTTCAGATACGCCGACATTTCCGAATGCGATATCGTGATATATGAATATACATCCATGACATTAACAATTCTCACTGAAATTAATTTAACGTCTCTTCACAGACAATGTTTTAGATGTAAATGTGGAAAGTCAGTGTGTTATTTAAAATAGAGAAAATAAACTAATTTAATTAATTAAAAGAGAAAATTTTTAACATGTGTGTTTCATAGTATATTCTATGCCTGTTGACCCTGATCTGACAGGACACATTAAATGTTCGTAGCACAGCAAAAATTGATTTGTAGCTGTGTATAATAATTCAGTTTGTTCGTCTCTATTATACTGATCAGTATGCCACACAGAACACTGAGGCTGGAAAAAAGAGTAATGGCTTTCTTACTTTCATTGTTGTACACTTATGTAGTAAATTGCTTTTGTCGTGTTTATATATTTGGCCACTGTGTTCCTTACATATAATGCAATGTTTGACGTCTGTGTCTATCCATGCATGTATAAATAATTACTGTAATTATGTAAGACTACATACATAAAAATCTAAAAACATAAGTTGGTGTGTATTTGATGTTAATCCTTGTGGCAATTGGAATATTATATATTTAAAATCCTGTACATTTAATCTTTCAACGTTATTAATACTTCTGTCCATGCTTATATAATGTGGAAGAAACCCTCAATAAGGGGTTGTAATTTATATTTCTCTATAAGAAAATATGAAATATTAGCGGCTGAAAGAAAACTGCTTCTAGTAAATGACATCCTCTCTCATCTGCGCTAGACTACGTCTGTGATTACATTTATAGAGACTTACAGCCGTGTTACACTATCAGACTCACGTGCTGTAACGATAGGTAGCATGATCTATCGGGTTATACCTACCAGAAAACCAGTTGAGAACAATAGTGGACTTATTACGTTTATTACGGGCTTTAAAATGGAACGATTTTCAAATGTTTCTTGAAAATTTCGTCATGTCACATAAATCTGTGTAGCGGAATGCTTAGAAAGTAAGTATATCGCTTCTTTAACAATAATATTAATATGCTGTTATCATACAGTAACATATTTATTACTGTGAAATGCAAACACAATTCTGTTTAACCTTCTGCCATTCACACCAGTAACTGAAACTTACAATTTTTTAAACCTGTAAGTTACATAAGCTGGTGAAGTTTGGTGCAGCACTTCTGAATCTGTCGCATTAAACGTTTCTGGTGGATCACCAAAGCCATGAGCATTTATAAGGTGTTATAAACAATAATGCAGTCATTGTCTTCTGCTAACTTTAAATTCAATCAATTTATGTTTACGAAATCATTTAAATAATTGTTTTGTTGTTATCACATTGTTTCATTTTTCTTACTTTGTTCATATAACACAAAAAGGTAGCAAAATAGGCACAACCGCATCATTTTACTAATATCATTTACTGTCTAAACCAACCTTACAACATCTCATTGCAATTTTATGTAAAATGTTTCGTAGAAAAGGTGAACAACAATACAATTTTATTTTATAATCCGTTGGATGGAGGGGGAATAAATTTACTTTAGCCCATAACAACTTGAATCGTACATGCCTGTGTTTTTTTTATAAATCTAAGAAAAAATGTTATTATCAAAAAGCCTCATTTATATCAAAAGTTCATTCATTATTAAATAATGGATTTAAATAACAGAGACGCCGGGAAACGCAAAGCAGTTTAGCGATCGACGTCGACGCAAACCGTACTTTGCGTCAGTTCTGGTTACGACCGCTCAGATTGCGTCGACGATAAATACGGACGTAACTTAACTCTGCAGACATACACCGCACAAAGCACTTTACGTCTGAAGGCAAGAGGAAATGCAGGGTATTGTTTATGAGTTTCCATTACCCTGCGATTATAGAATGGTATGTCTCACGCTTTGCAAATTAGTCGAAGGTCGCAGAAAAAGTATGTATATTTGTGGTTTTTACAAATAATACGTATATTTGGAAGCAGCCTTGTCGGCCGTACGTATCCTCCTGCCTGAGAGTTTATACGTGTAATGAGCTACGATGTATCACGTGTCGTCTAGTGCAGTAGAGAGCGCCGCTATCTTTAAACTGCGGCGAACTCTGCCTATGAGTTCGAATCCTACACCGTATGTTTTTATTTTGTTTTAGTGAGCAGTTACTATTCCTTGTTTCAAGTCAGTATTTTATCTTTTTTCGCCATACACATAATTTATGAATATTATTTATTATATTAAATCATGTTCACATACACTATTTTTTATTATTCATTACATGGTAAGATTAACACTGGATGGAGCTAAGTACTGCTATTAGAACGAAGGACTTATTGCGAAGGATATATAAAATTAAGGGTTAATTAAATTGCATGTTTGGCGATGTTGCGAAAGTAGGCACAATGTGTGCTAACAGTAGTCAAAGAGTTACTTAAACTGTAGTGAACATCATGTGCACTGCAGTTTAGTGTTTTGCATCGCTACTTTCGAAATAGATGCAGAGATTTTTCCGAGCTCGAGTATACTGCGTAAAACTTTTGTTTTAGTGTTATTTTATATAATGAATTATGTGTTAAAAAAAGCAACATTCATGGTTTGAAGCATATATGATGAAATAACACATAGAGAGAATATTCTGTTCGTTAAGATTCCGATGTTTGAGTAAAATTCACATTTTCCAAAGATTTGCTGTTTCAAAACACCGCATATATATTTTATATACTCGTGATTTTATGAACGGAATAGGAATATGGTGTTTATAAGCCATGATTGTAGGCAAACAAGATCAACACATGTAAGAGTATTCGCAAAATATGTACTATCACAGTTCACAACTTCGTGCTAAACGAACACGTTTCAAAATCTTACTAGACTTTTGTAAAGTGTTTATTTGTACTTATTTGCTTCCTTGCACGCGTGTTATTTATTTAAGTAACGTACCAATAGCCTTTGAGATATTTTACTATGGAACTATTGCCAACCTTCGACACAAAGTTCCGCGCTGAAGCAAAACATAGCGATCATTGCAAGGAGTGGTCGATAGGGCTGTGATAAAATATTGTTTAAATTTTAATGACTCATTCCAATGTTTTTTTTTGCGCTGATTACGGAAAAAATAGTAAAAAAATTCCATAAGGTACCATTGTTGCTCAAAACGCAATTTTTGGATTTTTACATTGCACGTATTACTGCTGCTAATTTCTGCAGTGAATTCGCGTAATGGCGTATGGCGTGAGAATGAAACGTGAAACGCTGGTTTTGGGTTATTTATTATACTTAAGATAATATGTTCCACGTTAATTGCAACAGAAAATTGAATTCACTGCTCAAAATAGTTTTGTACACGTAAAAATCCGAAGGGTGTTATGTGACACATAAAGTAACTTTTCACTGAAGTTTCTGCTGTTAAAATTCCGTATCGTGAGAGAGCGTCCAATGTTTATGTTTGGCGAAAGGATATGTGGAAAGAGAGGGATTTCCCGAAACGTCGTCACTTCAACCAACCCTCCATCATATATTTTCATTGTGTTACCTGCCTCCGACCCATGTGGTTCGCTTCGACTTTGTGTGTTCCAGTGGACAAGATCTTTTTGAGTTATCTTTGTGTGAGAAAAAGCGAAATGGCTGGAATAGGTCGCAATAATTTATCTTACATCTTTTACAATGTTTTTGGCGAGTTAACTGTAAAGAAACAACAAAAAACATTACAGACTTTGTCAAGAAAGTATATTTTGCTTATTTTGAGTGAGACTTCGAGACAAAAAGATAAAACGTGGGCTCGAAAGAAGGTTTGCTCTTGTGTGGAGAACTTCGGCAGTGGTCAAAGGATAAGTGGACATCTTTCCGTTTTGGCTTTCCTCCGTTTTGGAGAGCGCCCTGCACCCATAGCGATGACTGTTATTTTTTCTCTTGCAACATACAAGTGTTCAATATGACGAATAGGATGGAAGTGTAATATCCAAACCTACCCTCTGCAATGTGTCCAGTGCCTTGTGGACCTGGGATGACCTACAGAAACTCTAGACACCCAGCAGATTCTGAGGGCGAGTGTGAAGACTCGGGTGTTGATTTCCTCGACGATACTTCTTCCAGTGAGACTCAACTTTTCACCCAAATTGAGTTAATTGACTTGGACAGAGATTTCCAAACAGCCAGTAGAACGCCTTGGCTCCATAATGAAGTACAATAACTTGTTTGCCCCCAACACTTCATTCTACTGGTATTGAAACAGAGAAAATCATCTTGCCCAATTTTTGCCCAAGACGAAAAACTTGTTTACTGTCATGCTGTCCCCGGTCTTATGTCTATACTCAACATTCAGTATAAGTAAGAGGAATGGAGACTCTTGATTGACTCATGCAAGAGAAGTCTCAAGGCGGTTCCTCTGCACAACGGAAACAAATGCGCGCCAGTACCAGTAGGACTTGAACCAGTAGGACTTGAACCAGTAGGACTTGAACCAGTAGGACTTGAACCAGTAGGACTTGAACCAGTAGGACTTGAACCAGTAGGACTTGAACCAGTAGGACTTGAACCAGTAGGACTTGAACCAGTAGGACTTGAACCAGTAGGACTTGAACCAGTAGGACTTGAACCAGTAGGACTTGAACCAGTAGGACTTGAACCAGTAGGACTTGAACCAGTAGGACTTGAACCAGTAGGACTTGAACCAGTAGGACTTGAACCAGTAGGACTTGAACCAGTACACTTGAAGGAGTGGTTTGAAGATTTGGACCTGGTCTTCAAATAAATCATCTACAACGACCACAGGTGGGTAATATGTGTAATATGTTGAAAAAGCTGTGCTTGTTGCTTGGGCAGCAAGGAGATAATACATAATACCCCTGCTTCCTGCGTGAGTGGGACAGTCGTGACAGGACCTGACACTGGACCAAGGTGGAGTGGCCGGAAAGAAAATCTTTGTTCCTGGAACTAAAAATGTACAACGTAAAAGTACTGCTTCCTCCTCTTCATATTAATCTTAAACTGATGAAGCAGTTTGTAAAGTCTTTAGACAAGAAGGAGGATTTCAAATACCAGGGAGAGAAGCTTCCTAGGCTGTCTGAGGCAAAACTGAAATAAGGAGTTTTTGTCGATCCAGATATTCACATGCTCATGAAAGGTGAAACTATCGTTTCCGCAATGGAGGACAGTGATAAGGCATCGTTGACTACAGTTTCTAGGGAACCTGAAAGATCTCAACGTCAAAGTAATAGTACAAATCATGCGTACACATTATGATAATTTAGGGTGCCCCATGAGTTTGGAGGTGCATTTTCTGGTGTCTCACCTTGACTACTTTCCAGAAAACCTTGGTGCTGTAGGCGAAGAACAGAAAGATTCAACAAGGGCATATGAAATATGTAAAGACAGTATCAAGGAAGCTGGAGCATAACCAAGATAGCGGACTACTGCTGGATGTATAACAGAGACCTGCTGCAGATGTCTTACAAAAGGAAAAGTTCTCGAAGCTTTGAAGAGATTAAAAAACGGTATTACAATGACTTGTAGTAACTAGATAAGTGACAGTAACTCAAAATTAGGTGGTATTACACTGGATGTAAATTTTTTGTGAATTAAATATGGTCAAAATAAACATTATTAAAATTTTTACTTATAACTCCATTTTATGAGAAAACCTTAAGTAATGGGGAAAAAACCAGTGTAATTTTCAGAATCTGCACACCGAAAAATATAGAAATCGTTTATTGCAGTTAAGACTATATTCAAAAATCTGAAAACGGAGGCCTGTGAAACGGTATAACGCTATCTAAATCACGGTACAATGCAAACTTGCGTTCGGAAGAAAACTAACGTCTTGAGTCATAATACGCCTGCAAGACCTCAAAGTTTTCTATTCTTACTGTCGAGATATTATTTACATTTTGATGTGATGAGAAGGATAATTACGACATATTTTACATCACATACATAATTATTTATAAATACTTATACGCTAGTGTAAACTTTTGCATATGTGACCCTTAAGAAACTAGGACTTGTAAACTAGTACGGGTATTTATCTCAGAATGAGTCGAAAGATTCACTTACCAATTTATTTCAATTTTCCTTGCCGATTTTTTATTTGTTTTGTAAAAATGAACTATTTATGATTTTTTACTGTGAAGCTACACTGAAAAATTATATTAATACAAAGTATGGTAACTAGGATTTATTATGGCTTTATATAAAATGTGAGCAAATGGGCGCATCTGAAAAAGTTCACGAATATCTGTCATACTGAATGTGACCTGTCAGCGCTATAAATTGGCTTTATGTAGGTTGCGGCCAACCGTATGTTTCTATGCATTTCTCAAAGCCAGGTAAACAGGCTCAACATGATTGCTGTTTGGACTGGCGACAGGACATGATGATCACCGTGAAACCAATTTAAGAACCTCTGTGGTATGTCATAACCTTCTTGTTGTCAAATACCCTTACGTGCCTCAACATGTTAATAGAAATGACCCCCTTTTGCTGCTTTCTGTTCTGGTGGCCAGACTGAATATGGAAATAACATTTTATTGCATTTCAAAGTGAGATGTTGTATATAAATGGTTATACTGCAAAACAAGTTGAACTTTTTACAAACATATTCACAACTCTGACTGCCAGAAATTATTTTGAAACACGGATTATTTTTCGGTGTATAAAGTTTTGGTTTATCTCACCTTAGCGTCGAAATCGCTTCCTTGCACACACAAAATTAAATGATTGTGGGGACAATTTTTCTTGAAATAAACACCAAGAGTAGTAAATTTACTAATTTGTGTTCACTCCTCGTGAACTACAATATTTAACTACAATACATGTTTTATGGTCTTGCACGAACGACACATTAAAAAAAATCACATCAAGTGCTGTAAGGACGGTGTTTCTAGGCCTAATGGGAATCAGTATGAGGTCCTGCCATTACTTCAAATGCTGTAAGGGCAGTGTTCGTTGTCCTACTGGGAGTCAGTATGAGGTGCCACTATTACTTAAAGAATATATTACTTCTTCCCTACCTTTTGCGTCGTCAAAAATACCAGATTTGGTTAAACAATACACAGCATAATCTGGGCATCCGCATCATAAGAAGCAAGGAAACAAAGAATGGAGAACATAATGTTCATGGACAAAAGTAACCAGACACCACTATGTTCCCGATCTTGCCCAGTAGAAAACCATATATGCGAAGGACTCCTATTCGAAACTTTACATATTTTTGCTATCATAACAAGTCAACCAAATGATTTGTTTTCTTCATAAACGGACAATATTTATGATCTCATGTATTTGGGCACCTCATTAGACAGTTTCACTTTGAGTGAAGTCATCTTCTAGGGGAAGGTCAAGGTAGAACTGCCCCCAAACATCACTAAAGTAGACTCTAAGTAACTTATAGTCACAAGTGAACTATGGAGCATTTCATGCGAACCAATCATGAGACCACGTACCAAGAATAGAAGAGTTCAGTTTCAGGGTAAATGATAAGGAATCTCTGCCGGAAGATCATAGCACCTGGTTTTGATGTTCGTGCTGCTGCCGAGAAGCCAACAACGCTTGACGTCGTAATTTGATAGCGAAGCTGTAATAAAGAAGGTGTCATGGAATGACGAGTCTAACGCTAGGTTCGATGTGTGTGGACTTGAGGATGATAAGCGTTAGTGGTGGTAGTGTAATAATACGGGGCTATTATGACTTGGTTTTATCTTGGACCGTTAGTTTTCATTGACAGGTCAGTGAACTCTGGTATATAACGTGTCATTTAGGACAATAACATGTTTCCTACACTGCCTAAAATTTGTAGCATGTTCTTTAACCATTTCATTACTGTTAAGCGAAATCACCTGCTTGTCATAAGACAATCAGGTGGGACTCTCTAATTGGCCTGCCAAAGCACAACTTAAGAACAATTAAACTTTTATTTCGGTTGAGCCAAATCGTTGTTTCAGTTGCCAGATACACGCTAGTAATATACATTTATTAAATATTTATCCTCCGTTCACCATGCTACAAGAAGAAACGCCAGCTGTGTACTAGAACTTAGTGGAAAGGCTACACGAACTGGTAAAGGGATGACCAATATCTTGTTAAGTTACATGCCTGGTGTCTTTGCAAACAACTGTAATGAATGCCAAGCGACTGTGCCAGACGTATTATAAATGTTTATAAAGATCGATATGTAGTTGACATTCGTGATATAAAGCATTAGGTGCACTCCTTAGTTCAATACATTGTTATGTGTCACTGCTATCCATCTTTACCCTTGCCCCATCCTGCTCGCGAGAGCAAAGGAATTTTTGAAGGTCAGACGAGCGGTAATCCAAGAAGCACTTTGAATATTACAAAGGCGAGCCACCTAGTGTTATAATGATAAACTTATCACAAATAGCGTGCCTGACCTCCAGCGGAATGATTTTCTGTGGATATCTAGAACGAATGTGCTGGTTGTTGTGCTTGCCTTTCTCAGCGAAACTCGGGGAGCGTGGAACCTTCCAGATCGGTGCGCGAAGACAGTGAAGACGACGAACCAGGAGAGCATCGAGTGGTGGTAAGAGTGACTAGCGGGAGAGAAGTTTGTGGACTGCGGGCATCAGTACAGTGGAGACTGTGGTTGGCGGGCGGGACTATTGAACTGGATGCTTGAGTCTATGACATTAGGAATTATGACAGTATATATATTGGAAATAATGACCACTGCGGAAAACATGATTAGTCCATATTTTTAGATTTCTGGATGGTAATTTTATTTATTTCTAAATGGAATCGTCTTTATTGTGTTTCAGTCGCGAGGAAGAACGTAATAAGTCACCAGATACAGCCATGTTTGATATCAGCATGCAGTGGAAGAAAATAACAAGTGTTAAACTTAAAATTACTCTCTTGTAGAAACAGCAAAATGTTACTTATAAGGTTTTACCCCTTGTGGTCATCATTTGTGTAAATAATGAGTGTGAGTTAGTGACTGTAACAAATATAATATTGTTGATTAGAACCCTAACTAGTATTGATATATACAATAAATATTGAGCTCACTGCAAATAACAAGTTTATTACTGGCGATAGATAGTTAAATATTATAAATAATATATGTGTGAATAAAATAAAAATAAAATTTCAGTATTTTCATTTTTATTGAGCCGTACATCCACTACGATCTCGGATACACGCCTCTGGTGACGTGTAACAATATTTAGTCCCCTAACACTCATGTGAAATTGGTGAACTTTAGATTAATGACACAGCAATAGTAACTATGAAGAACGATGTTGAGAATTGGACTCGTGCTCCGAATGGAAGGGATATTAACATCTAAACTACTAAAGAATAATCAGGTTATAAAGATCATGATGAAATGTTGATAATCATGGCACTCTCTCACGTATCTTCAATAATTATGTAATAATTAGTTATATGAAGGAAATGGAATACGACACGAACATTGACATTGTATTTTTTCGTACAGTTAGTTTGTACTTCCCCTTGTACAAAACTCTCTGAAATTGAAAAAAAAAAAAAAAAGTCGAGACATGAAAGTGTAAGGACTTATTGTATATGAAGGTAAATTGTACGCATTTGTAACAATTATATAATCAAATATAAAATAATTTAGCTATAAATCTTATGCTAGAGGTCTGTTAATATCCAAAATTAAAACAATGCCACATATTTTTACATGTTGTGGCAACAGTAGATTTTAAACATATTTCATACGCTTCATTGAATGGGTAAGGCAAATAAGGTACCAAATATTTATTCCAGTCAGTAAACAAACTGTTCCTAATGTTAATGGATAGGGAGGAAAATAATAACATTAAAAAAGATAAAAAAAAAAAAAAAAAAAAAAATTACAACTACAGAAAACATTATTAAAGCAAAGTTTATGAACAAAACCGACAAAAAACCTGCTGGCGGAAAATTACGGTTTATAGGAAAAATCATTTGTGGGGATGAAAACAAAGACTTAAAGAAAATTAGTGGACACGAACTAACATAGTTCCAGCCCAGTTTCTTTCTATTTTCTACATAAAAATTCACCAAACAGAGAATATTAAATATGGCTTTGTTTAAAATTTTTGGTAGTTGCGAGAGTTGCATTAAAAACCCAAGAAAATTAAATACGGCCTCAAGTAAAACACTCTCTCACGACGGGTCGCCATGCCATCGCAGGAACAATTCAAACATACATGAAGCATCCTGCAGCAACATCCTTGTAGCAGTGTGTGTGTGTGTGCGTGGGTAATTACAGTTGTACACAAATAAAACTGAACATTATTTGGTACCTAAGTAAAAATTATCTTAACACATCAAAATCTGAAATGCCATTTTAAGCTACTAACAAAAATTTGAAAATAATATTTATGCAAATACGAATTTCGGATGTAAAACAGTTTATAGTTTAGTAGAGAAACTCCTTTTTAGAGCTAGGTTAAAATAAAATTTAACTCCTTAGTCACTGGCCTAGAACACTGAACTTCCTGTGGCCACGTCAGCAGCTGACATAACAAACAGCACTACTGCCATAAGTCGTAACAACTGAGAATGAGGGATACATAAGCAAACGTAAACTCTGCTGGTATTTTATTCGTACTCGCAAAGTGATGCCTTCGTAGGTAATATGGACGGTTATAGAAGTAACCATCGCCTATAGTCAGACTTGATTCCTAACACAAAACTTCTGCACCCTCAAATTTGGCAGGTAGTGTCTCAGTAAAAGAATAACAAAGATCACTTCTGTGCCATTCCCAAACACACAATTTTCTAATGCATTTTATACCTTTCCATTTCATATGCACACAGTTTATGCACTAATTAGCCATTACACTCAAAGATTTATTAAACGTGATCGGAAATCTTTTTGAGAGACACTATAACATTGTGATCTACTTTCAGTATTATTATACTGACATACAGATTTCCATTAAAAATTCTTTTAATTTTTAAAGAACAGAACCGTGTCTCTGCAGCAATATCATTCTTTGGCTCTGTATGAGATTACGACTTCGCGGAAATAGTTCATTAATATGGAAGTGTTTAAATATTATGAATTTAATGATTTCGTGGTATATATTTGAGGAAGGTCAACTGTAGCATTGAAATTGACTTACAGGCATCGTGCCTTCTTAAAATAACCACTTCAATGAGTCTTTTTGTTTAGTTCAAGAGTATATATTTCGTTAATTTTTTGATACTCCTACAATCTCAACTAGAAAAATTAAACACCAAGTTTTGCAAAGAAAACAGTAGAGAACATTTTTCTCATGAAATTATTACCATAATTAGCTATTGACCAACTTTGAAGTGAATTCTTCCTTTATACATCACTTATTAATTAATACTCTTACAATGCTGGTGGAAATCACAAACTCTTAAATTCATGAGATTTTGGTCACTCATTATTAAAGTTAATTTAGTTTCATATATTTACTAAGAATTACTATAGCTCTTGGGCACTCATAATAATACGGAAATAATTTAAATTCTTAAAATTTTCTCCGAGAACTGCATTCTAGAAAGAATTGGCATAATGTACCATAAATAGGTAAGATCTTTCAGTGTGTTATGGCTACATCAATACTCAGTGTGTATTGACACACTTTACAACTGGCATGGCAAGAAAATGTTTATGCAGGGAAAATACTGCTTTGATGTGGTGCCCCAGCTCTGCTATTGTCCCGGACGTGCTGTCGCAGAAGGGAACAACTGTAGTGGATGACGCACGAGTTGCGAGTCGATAAACCCCGAGTCGCATTGTCTGTATCGATCCTGGAAGGCGTGCCGGGCGGGTATGGTCGACGAGGAGACACTGGAAGAGGAGAGTACCATGGGGAACGTCATGAGTCCTGCAGACTTGTACTCCGCCGTCTCTCCTCTCTTCTACGCCCTCAAGGTGGTGGGACTAGCACCGGTCCTCCTGCAGGAGGGACTTCCTCTGCACAGGACCTCATTGGCCTACACTGGGCTCGTCGTCACCACCTGCTGGCTCGTCAGCTCCTATGTGCTCTGGAACATCCGGCTCAACTCACAGTCCGTCTTGGACATGATACTCATTCCAGTCTACGCACTAACGCAATGTGGGAATATGGTCATGGCTTCGGCGGCTTTCTTGACCGTGTTTAGAGGAGGTAGACGTGACCTCTCCACCATCCTCAAGGAGGTTTCAGACAACGACACTCTGCTGTTGCCTTCGCCCAGGAAGACTTACCGACGCATGTTCGTCCTGCTCTCCATCCAGGTTGCAATAGTTGCTTTCATGTTCGCCATGCCCCTCTATCACGAGTGGCACGATCGGGAAATTGAAGTCATGTACAAACCTCTGTATCTAGCTGGTGTGTACATGCCTGATGTCATCTCTCTTGTGGTAGATGTACTTATTATGGACCTTATGATGATGATAAAGAGCAGGTTGTCTTACTTAAATTGCCTCCTGAACATTCACAGCAGCAGAGCAAGTCAGCAGGTACGTGTGTATGGCTGGCAGAGCTCTGCTGGGAGGTTCCGAGTCTCCTCAGTGAGCACAGTTCTACCCAGTCTGCGAGCTCTCCGCATGATTCACTACGACCTGCGGGAGGCCTCCACTTCCCTCAACTCCATATTCGGCTTCCAGATCCTAGTCAGTGTTTGTGTTAGCTTCTGCAAGTCCATCTTCTCGGCATACTTCACACTTCTGGACATGGTGCGCACTTTTTCGGGAAATCATCCCTTTTTGATAGTGCCGAAAGTATTTGGACTTCACTTTATATTTAGTGCCTCAAGAATAATAGGTCTGGTAATGGCATCAGACGCTGCTGCTCAAGAGAACAGTCGTATGTTTCTGATTCTTCTGGAGATAACCTTCAGAAACGACATTGCATTTCGTCGTGAGCTTCACCTTTTCCTGGAGCAAGTACTGCATTCACACATGCGCCTGTCGGCATGCGGGTTCTTCAGGTTAAATAAAGGAATTCTGGTTACATTGCTGGCAGCCTCAGTGTCTTACCTCACATTGCTATTTCAAACAAAACGAGTGTAATTAAGTGACTGTGTTAATTCATGCTCGCACGAACTATTGAATTATTGTTTTAAAATTTCGTGTATGTTGTAGTTAATTGCAGTGTGTTATATGGTCATCTTTATATGATTGGATGTAATTACTGTCTACTTGTTGTTAACAATAGACTAGTAAAGTATTGTTAGAAAATCATATATATATGTATATATATATATATATATATATATATAAAACTATATGCAAATGTCAGGAATCCCCAGTGTGTCCATTATTAGCTCTGTAAACTGAAAAAAGTGACATATTTGGTTAATATGTAAAATAATATACCTCAATGTAAAATATGTGTGAATTTTACTTGGAAACAGTTTGTTTTTGTCGTGAGAAATGATGGAAAGTAATTCAATCAAACGAATCTAGGTAAAGATATAATCATATTATTGTTTACCAACAGGACTAGGAGAACTCACTTTCATGTGCTACGTTGGGCGAAGTGACAGAAGAAACTTAATGGTGGAGAAGGAGAGTATAGTGCGGTGGTTTAGAGCAAAATGATTGCCTGATCCTTGCACTTTGTTGTAAAAGTAAGCTACTTAGTGGAGCTGTTCATTCATACAAAATAATAACATTTTTTAAAAAAGTATAAAAATACCTTGGTGCCTGTGCCAAATACGGCTATTTATATCTACTGGTTTCCGTAGAAGAACCACTAAAGCTCCACTTTACTTATATATCCTGGAATAAATTTGGTATAAATGTATGGTGTGTGAAACACATTATATATGCTATTAGACAAATTTTGGACAAAAAATTAAGATTATATAGGTTGATATATGATCCACAGTGTTAATATGGACCAGTGCATTGGATAATTTTTTGCTATAATTGAATGTGAATTTCTGACTGTTCATGTTCTCACATGCTCCGATATAAATATTTAAGCAATAATCATAGTTTAGGCATGTCGTGGACCCTCCAGTTCGAGACCAAAAACCATTAACATATTTTTTTCGGTTTTCACTTTGTAATTGGATAATGTTTCAGGAATATATAATGAAGGCGAAATGATAGTTTAAGAAGATAATTTTGGAGTGGAAATGAAATAAAAGGAAACAAATCTTATTTATGGTGTGAGCTTTCGAAGCTTAATAACGAACTTGGTACATGATTTTCTTTTGGATTACGTGATTGCACGCACATAATATATACATTTAAGCCATATCCGTTGGTTAGGCATGGTTTAGGCAACTGTGTTCGAGACCCGAAACTATAAAAAAATATTTCCCGGTTTATTGGGACTGTTTTAGGAATTTAGAATAAAGGTGATATGTAAGTTTTAGGCCTCTGGAATAGGAATAAGAGTTATAAAAGTTGTTCGCAATTCGATTTATGAACCAAATTTTTAAGCGTTTTAGCGATGTTCGTACATTAACTTTCCACTCTTTATTATTCATGCGCAACTGATACAAAGTTTTAAGTAATCTGTAACTGTCAGGGAATGTGAAGGGGATCTGATTTCGAAGCCTGAAATCGTAAAAAATATTAATTTTATGGTAGACGTAGAAACAATATGACTGTTTCTCCGAGTGAGGTGAGAATATGTGTGTGTGTGTGTATAGAGAGAGAGAGACAGAGAGAGAGAGAGAGAGAGAGATAGGTGACACACACTGATTCTGTAGTAGGTGTTCAGATGTTGAGAAGTTAACTTTGATTCGAAAGCATTCCCTCGCTATAAAGTGAACAGGAATTGCTAATGCGAAGGCCTGCCTTTGACAACAATGGACACGGATCGGCGACCTGCATCTTCTCTGCCTGATGGCCGACTGTATCTATTCTGCGATCGAGGTTTTACCTTCGGCCGAAATGCACGGCGGTGTGAGAGAATCACCTGTACGAAGAGTCCTCTTCCCACGAGGAAGAATTACGACATTGGTTCCAGGCAGTTAATGCAAGGCGCTGCAACGAAGAGTCACATTAAGATCTGCAAGGGATCGTCTACTGGGAGCCAGCAAGTTATGTCCTCGGTACCCCTTGCGGCATCTATGGGTACTGATTACACATACGATTGTGACGAGACAGTTAACTAATGACGGATTAAGAGACCTACGTCGCGAGGTAGTGTCGGTTTTGTGCAGTATGTACACTTTCAAGACTTTCACGTGAAATCAATTAACTTCAAAATAAGGGATTAGAGTTATAAATACCGATTACCATACAACTCCTGTTACAAAGAAACGAACATTTATTATAGAATACAAAACCGGGGGAGAAGATGGCCACGAGGACAGCATTGATGAAGATGAACATGAAGACAAGGATGGAGCTGAAGTCGATAGATGCACTGACATGGGGCGTGTCAGTGCATCTATCGACTTCAGCTCCATCATTGTATAATATAAACATGTTGCCAATACATTACCAACCTATGAACGTAAAATGACAGCATAGAAGCAATAATTTTACCAACTGAAAATATTCTGTAATTCGAACTTTTCTAGGACACATCGGTTTTTAATAACGATATTAATATAAAAGAGGCTTATTTCATTTCTAGTGGAGTTTTCAGTAATTTCGGGTTTTTTCACCTATACGTACATAACCTTCGTATTTTCCTGTGAAATCACGGGAATTTTCACATCTCTAGTGATAAGTGTCTGTGCAGTTGTGAACGTGACAGTATTTCATCCTGCTGCTTCTTAAATTGTCGCCGTAGCGAGTGAGGAAAATTAAGAAAGTCACAGAAAACTAATCGTTGTTCCCCACCACTGCAACGTTGGCACCCAATAACTGACAACACAAGTTTTGGTTTTATTTGTTGAAAATGACAAGTGTGTGCAATAATGGTTCCTGTGCATGCCCAATACTCCACATTCGCCAGTTCTGATGCCGTGTGACATCTGCCTGTTCTCCAATGTGAATAGTACACTGAAGGGAACACATTCTTGGCCTGTTGGAGAGTTGAAAGAAAAAACAGCAAACCTGGTGAAGAGGGTACATGTTTCACAGCACTGCTTTGAACAGTGGAACAAACATATAATACTACGGTGTATAGACAGGGAAAGTAAGTTGGAAATGTTTCAAAAGCAATACCCCCCGATTTTATCACCAGTTCCGGCACTTAATAACCAAACTCGTTTAAAGTGGATATGGTCATCACAATATTTTTTGTTACGAAAAAAACTTTTTGTACGTACCGCCAAACAGATTAATTTATAATAGCAAATCAAAATATTTTTGAAACTAACTTTTCCGAAGTCTTGTGAAAATCGTAAATGATTTTCCAGGGCTAACCGGGTTCGTTCCCCGGCCGGACCACACCCGAATTTTTGCAAGTGGGAATCGTGCCGGACGATGCCGCTGGTCGGCGGGTTTTCTCGGGGATCTTCCGCTTCCTCCGCCCTTTCATTCTGGCGCTGCTCCATTCTCAGCTCAATCACCCTCATCGCCTCTCAATACCACGATGTTAAGAGTCTCCAAATCTATTTACTCAACAGTAAATTATTTAATTTAATCCCTAGGAGAACTGTAGAGTTCTTTGTTGATAAATTGATTTTTGCAGAGTGTTTTCAGACTATTTGCGACATATGGCAAACAAAATATTTTTTTCTAGCGCCTCAAGTTACCCCTAGTTTTCCAATGAACCCCAGCTGATGGCACATTTGAAGCTGTATTTACTGGATAAACCTTTACTCGCGCAGATAAATGAGAACGACGTATTTTAAAATTTTCTTTAACATACTTACAAAAACACACTGCACTTATCAAATATATATTTCAATCAAAATAAAACAAGTTACTGGTTTAACTGGCATAACTTATAAGCCTACTTTCCTATACGCGGTTGGAAAAAAAATTTTTAATGACCATGTTAACAGTTAATATGGTAGGTAGGTCTCTACGTCACGTTGACAACAATATCATTAGAAACAAAACCAGAAACATATGCAAACGTAGTGAGACTATTAGAACCACACACGTGCCTTGCCTGAGAAACTAACCCAGGAACCTCATACCATTAGGTTGCGTGCAATCGACTACATTACGGAGTTAGGATTCGGAGCATCGACTTCGGATGTAACCAGTCTAATGTTTTGGGTATGGGGTTTTCAATTATGAAATATTTGCAGAGATTTCATTTAGAAAATTAGTGCCTGAAACACTTAACACACGCAAGTTCTCATGGCCTACCGTAGCGCTTCTTGTGTTATGAATTTTGTTGGAGATAGGTTGGTTGGTTCCCGGGATAGGGCTGAAAATATTTCATTTCCTTATTTGGTGCTCTGATACCAAATTGCCGAGAAAGTGGTTCTTTATACGATGCTTCCAATGTATCATGCAAAGTTGGGTTGAATTTGGTTAAATTATTTAAGAGACATGACAATATTACCTAACTTATTTTTACGGCCTCTATTAAGAAAATCAGTGTCTGACCCACTCAAATCACGAAAGTCTACATGGCCTTACGCAGGTCTACTTGCATGCGACATTTGGTGGCAATCAGTTGGTTGGTCCTAGAGATATGGCATTAAACCTTCATTTTATCATGTGACGATCTTCGTAAGTGGAAGACAAAAATGTTACGTATTAGCACATTCAATGATTGTCATATATANATATATATATATATATATATATATATATATATCTCCAGCATATGAAGTTCGGGAGACATATAGCGTACGAAGAAAAAAATATTTTCTTTGCTGTTATTTTGAAAATAGTGACTATCCCCTTAAGCCAAATACATTTAGATGGAACAGGAAAGTATTTACTGTCTCAAACTTGGTGGGAAGTATATAATCAATTCCCTTAGATAGGAAATATACTTATTTTTGCATGTGGTGCTATATTCCAAAATGGCGGAGAAAAAAATTATATATTAGCACATATGATGCTTGTATATATATATAGGCAGTAAATGTAGTTAAGTTATAATTGGTCACATAGTTTCGTAGATGTAGCATACTAAGCTGCAATGTTTATATAGCTGCCATTGTGGAAACACGTGACTGGCACTCGCGACACATGACAGTTGACATGGCCTACACTAGTGCAAGTTTGTCGTCAAATATGGTAGGAATAGGTTAATATTTTGCCCGAGATATTACACAAAAAATTTATTTGTTCGTGTGGCGCTATCTTGCAAAATGGCAGATAACAATGTCTTTGATACGGCATATATGATAATTTTAATATATACAAACAGAAGACCAATATTAATCTAACGGTATATAGAAGGTATACCAAATAAACCTAACATTTTCGTATTGCCACCATTTTGAAAATATGTGTCCTCTTTGTTTAGATCGCATTTGTTTGGATAGAATACCGCAGTATTGCTTACGTGCCAAATCTGGCGAGGATTGGCTCAGTAATTTTCGAAATAATACGTAAAAACTTTATTTTTTATGTGGCTCTATCTTACAAAATAGTTTACACACAAAAATATCTATCTCGAAATTCAATGCTTACATTGAGCACTGTCAACGTACAAAATCGAGTGGAAATCACAAATAAATCAGTGAAATTCAGCCACCATATTTATTGGTTATCTGGCATTGATTATCAGTTGCGCAGTTTCCACTGGCATTAGCTGATTTGGTTCGATTCTCACTGTTTCGGATTCAGAGTGTACACACAGTTTATTCAGATCATAACTGTATGCGCACGTGTTAACGCACTCGGCAGAGCATCGAACTGCGATCGGAGGGTTTTGCCTTTATGTCCCGATGTGTGCAATATTTTTTTAATTAGCCAGAGTTACATACCACACTTATTTCGTTAGATAAAGTTATTACTGTAATATAACTTATGTGTGACCTTGAACTCACTTTACATGTAAGGCGGTCAATATCAGTAGCCGTCACGCAGCTTCAAGTTATTGCTGTCATGTAGTTTTGCTTAAAAATAGCTAGCCAACTATGTTACTTCCGTATTTGTTCTATGAATTCTGAAATAATGGAATCGAAGACGTATCTTCAGTTCATAATATTTGAGATTCCGGTACCTGAAAATAAGATGTTACACGTAGATTCTACGCAACTGCAAGTCTGAACATCTTAACTACTGGATTCCGCAACTCTAAATATATTTTAGTGTCAGTTAGTCCTTTACAACTCGAAGTAGGAGTTTCTTTGTGAAGGCTGAGCCATTGATGGCGAGAACATCGACTAGAGAATGCTATTTACGCTGAAAAGTTATATTAAAATAAATGTATGAAAATATTTGGCTTTCGTTATGTTGCATAAATCAGAAGCCTCACAGCACCCACGGGTCTAAAGGATTAAGGGAATATATATAAATATATATACACATATATTGCAGATGGAGCCAAGAAAGGACACCGATAATGTTAACTAAATAAATGTAGTGCAGTAATTAGTAAATAAATGCTAAGATATGAGAAACTAAGGAAACATTGAGGCCAGGAATCCCGGTATTCGCTGTGTTGTGTAATGCGCTTAGTAGAAGATTTGAGCGTGGAGAAAGAGTCGCGAACTGCAGTGACGCGGGCGAAGGCCAAGAAGACGTCATCCATAACGCATTTTCTCTGCCTAACGCAATATATTATTCGATCCACCATGGAGATGAGTAGTGTACATATGGGGCTTTTGGCGCAGTCTCCTGGCATGAGGAGGTAGGAGTTTTCCGCCATCTTGGTAGGCGCAGCCGGTGGCCATGTTTTTCGGTGCCATCCACCATATTGGTAAGCGTCACAGTCAGGGCTCGATGCCATGATGGATGTTGCCCCCCCCCTCGTCAACTCCTCCTCGAAATGGTTCGTTCAGCTTTCAAAAAAACCTGTTTTGTACCCATAGTTTTTCTACTTCCCCCCCAACTTTACTAAATTTCCAAAAAAATTTGTGAAAAGTGTTTTTACCTCAGTGTGGCTGAGGTATTCCGCATTGTGGCTGAGGTATTCCGAACTTCAGCCACAATGAGGAATCTGAGAATCCAATAAAACAAATTATTTAAAAAAGACATTTTTAAATTTAAATTTAAATAAATTTTTATTATTAAAATTTTTAAAGGCATAAGTATTGAGTTTTATATATCACTGGGCTCGTCTTTTCAAGGCGCATGCGATCATAATGTAATATCGATTATGTAACCCACTGACAGGACCACCATGTGGGATTTAAGAGGTATGCCCCTACCCCCTTCCACACCTAATATTCAAAACTCATTACCATCACTCTAGCTTACCAACACAACTCACCCACTACTTAACCACTATACAATCTCGTAACGCCCTCCCCCATAACCTCTCACTTCACTTCACCAACCTCACCCCCTACCTCTAACTAACATTACCACCTTTAAGACACCTCCCCCCTCACCACCCCCAAAAAATCACTCCAACGTCACCCCCACACCTATTTCACCTACCATCAACTAACCCTTACCAAAAACACCACAACCACCTTACTAACCTTCACCACCTTCCACCCCTCACCCCCTCTCCATTTCGCCAACCTCTTCATTCACACTCCTCACCTACCCCTCATAACCACTCACCAAACCTTGACCCACAAAATTCTAAAAATCGAGGATCATATAATGTCACACCCTGCCACACAGTCATAAAAATCGATCATAGCACATTTACTCCTACAAATGATTCATTTTGTTTTTGTGTATTATGCATTCCATATGTATTTTTTTCATTATCTTATAACCATTGTACTATTGGTTTTGTGCATAACCTCAAACACAATGACCTCAAGAACTATCCCAAATAGGATATTTTGTTTACAAAAAATCACAGTAAATTCGTGATTGTTTGCATTTTAAGTAGCACTTTAAAAGGTAAGTGATGTATCATAGAGATCGTATTTTTTTTCATTTGGGTCTGTATCTTAAATCATAGTATGCCCACATTTTCGCAAGTCAGGTTGTAAGCAAGCGAATATTTATAGGCATATGCAATTATGATTTGCAATTTATTAGGCCAGGCTCGTGAAATTCAGTTTGCAAGCAACATTTCTAACTCCAGGAAGGTATGCATGTCCTACGACCATTTATAGACATAGTGATTAGATAAATAAAAAATAATATTTACATCATAGTGCTTTTTTATAAAAATCAGTTTATAACAGGGGAAAAATGATTAGGGTTAAAATATTGAAATAATTAATTTTATATTACAAATTTATTAAAATTTATTACTACAAAATTATGCATGTTAGTCTGCGTAAAGTCTGCATGTATATAAACACCACCTTCAGTTCTAGTTCGTAAAATACGCAACAAACTATTCGGGCACTCGTGAACTTCGTGTCGCCCTGCAGTAAGCTTGAAGGCAAAGTCCTTGCACCGACGTCGGCATGCCACTGAGAGTTCTGTAGACGACACACTAGCAGCCCTAGATGGTTCTGCTGTCGTCACGTCTGAAGGAGCAGGAACCAGGAATGAAGATGTGTTCGTGGAAAGAGATGTTGCTCCTGGTGATGAGGTGCCAGGTTCGTCGTTCATACTGGTCGCAGTAGATCTTGGTAGTGAAGCCACATGATCGCAATTGCCATCCATCACTCTGCCGACGGAGGCCGCAAGAACTTTCTGTTGCTGATCCGGCAATGAGGCAACGATGAGGCCTGCAGTTTAACTTTTCATAACCTCAAATGTTTACAGTAAGTATTGTTGCGATAGAAAAGTGACTCACGCCGTAAGCACAGGTATTTAATGTGGGTGGGATTGTTCATAAAGCCACGAAATGCATGATGCAGTGCGGTGTGTTGATGCGAAAATACCTTGTCGCAGTTGCTGCAGGGATAACTTTTCTCTGGAGGTGACGATACAAGTGACATCCCGAACTCTGCACGAGACAGGTCAGCCAGAAAAATGGATGGCACAGCCGAAGAAACAGATGTTGCAGTAGGAAATGGTGCTGTCAGTTCGTACGAAGTTGTAGTCAACCCCACTGGAGATGTCTCAACCAAAGAAGTTGATGGCACTGTCGACATATACCTGCAAGCATGTGGGTAACACAAAGCGCCTAGAAACACCCCTGTATGTACATATTTGAGGAAAAGCAATAGCGTTATTTGCTGACATTACATTGGAGATGAACGCCAGATAGGGTTGAATTTCCTGACTCTCCACCCAGTCATCAGAAAATCGGAGGGTAAAAAAAAACCCCTCCTGAGAGACGTTGCGAAACACCAGAGAGATCGAAGTATTACAAGAAAGGCACGTCATCTCCAGGAGAGGCTAAGTTCTACGCTGTCCGGGCTTAAGCATGGCTCGTCAGGAAAGTCACAGCATTATCACGACCTCACATAAGATAGCAGGAAGTCGAACTAAATCAGGTCGGGGTTGACAGCACTCGAACGGTGACCGGAAATGCGTTTGAAGGAGTGCAGGAAGGTACAGTTAATGTGAAGCGGCGTATGTTTTGCATTACACCACTATGTGAAACTGAGAGCGAATTTTTAATGTGCAATAAAGAAACACAAACACGTATGTGAAACACTTGCCTCTTTGTCCTGCGCCCACGGTGGCTGAGCGGTTAGCCTGCTTGCACCAAGGCGAACCGGGTTCAATTCCCAGCCGGTTCACTCCCGGATTTTTGCATGTGGAAATCGTGCCGAACGATGCCGCTGTTCGGTGGGTTTTCTCGGGGTCTCCCATTTCCCCCGCCATTTCATTCCGGCGCTGCTCCATACTCACCTCGATCACCCTCATCGGCTCTCAAAACCTCGCTGTTAAGTGCCGCCCAAATCTTTTCACTCACTTGACCACACACATTACACGCACAATACACGCATGGGGACGTAAACATGAAATGAAGGGAGGCACACGAGGGTTTGCTGGAGCTCTGTGAATGATGTCGCTATGCTTAGCCGCTCTCTCAAAAACGCCGAGGAAAATTACACGACTACTGAAAAAGAAGTTCTGTCAATTGTTTGGTCCCTTATAAAATTTCGTGACTTAATTCTCGGGGAAGAAATTATTCTGTTTACAGTTCATCAAGCACTCACCATCCTGAGAGCTGGAGAACTGTTTGGTGGCCGGCTTACCCGGTAGGCGTTGCTCATACAGGAGTATGATATGAAAAGACAGCATATTATGGTATAATGCAGTTGCAGGCGTGCTAAGTCGGGCACCATTTGAATGTCAGCAGTAACCCGAGCAACTATCTCGTGTCAAACGTTAAGAGTTTAAGGTGTTAGCTGTTCAGAAGAAGAAGACAAATTGAATATTGCGAGAAGCTATGGCGCGTGTCGGCGAGTTACAGTTAGCATATCCTGTTTGCATGAAGATACGGAACCATCTGAATAAGACAGTTCTTGAAGATGGATACAAGAAGCAGTTCTCGATAACACGGCCAGGACTGCTGTACGACGAAGCCTCTACACGAGGAGATTGTTGCCTCTGTGCCTTGTTATAGTCCATACTGTATAAGAAGGCCACTTTCTGACAGGTCGGCGAAAGTAGCGGCACTGTTTACATCTGACTATGTATCCTTCCGCCATCAGCTGGTCCGTCAAGTTGGGGCTATATTTTTTATCAACACGCTGTCAGCTAATCCACTTATCATTGTACTGTATGCTAAACCAATTTTAAGATATTTTTTTTAGACAGATGTCAGCTTTAAAGTAAGTAGGTTATAAAAATAAAAATATGAAATGCTGCAAATAATTAAATATTTGCTAACTATTTTTTAATTTTTCCAAGATAGCGAATTTGGGTTAACATTTGCGAGATGGTCTGTTGTATCTATTATCACACTTTTGACGTTATAACTAATATATTCGAGTTGGAAATATGTGACGTGAAATAACGTTAGAATTGCTTAAAAACTATTCACGCGTGTCTTACTTTCTACGGAAACAAGGAGACGGGTTTCGAGAGAACAATATGGCGTATAATTTACGTAGACGAACGATTACAGGCCGAATATAAATTACTTGTACTCCAAATCGTTGTACATGAAATATATGTTACTTTAAAAATTATGCAGAGCTCGTGGAAAAATATAACTATTGGCATCTGTTTGTAAATTCGTTATATAAAGGCGCAGGAAAGCGGTTCATTTCTGGCTGGTAATATCTCGCATAATATCCGAGAGATGGCGCGCACAGCGCGTCACGGCGAAGTTTGAGCCGCTGTTTTTGGATAACAGATAGCGTATTTTTAAAGTTGATTGCCCTTATATTACGGCTGGAAATATATTTCAAATTCGTGTCGTTTCGTCAAATTATTAGAAAAAATAATTCAACAATATTATGCAATAATTCTGTATTCTTTTGGAATTAATATCAAGGACGTGTTGAAAGGGAGGTTAGAGAGGAATGATATTACGTGAAAAAGCTTTCTGACGTTAGCACAACTTCGGAAAACTTTTCCGCATCGTATCGTTCTATTGTACATTTCATTTTGAACACCTATACATAACTACATTATCACGAAATTTAGTTTTTAACACTAACAACCATTGTTTTGTGACCTTGTAAAATAAAATGTATTAATAAATGTAAGAACTCTTTCTTATCCGCGTATTTTATGCTTTTGTGATGTGGATCGGCAGTGCACTCAGAATAGCCCACGTAATTTTAACTTTTGTTCGTTCGTGCATCAGCTGATACAGGATTTTGTAAATGGCACTTTGTTTGTTTCGTAAACGTCAAGTTGCCACTTACTGACTGTCAGAAAGTGACCTTCTTATACGGTATGGACCATATCTGGGTCATTGTACAGTTTCACAATGTTGTGGCATACCGCGCCGTGAATGTTATTGGCCCTCGATGTAGAAGACTGTTATTACTGTGTTGCGTGCCTGTGACATTTGCCAGAAATTCAAGTATTGAAATGAACAGCTGCAAGGAGAATTTGAGCCAGTTACACCACAAGAACCCCTGAGTTTGGTCGCTGTTGACATGTTCGGTCCACTGCTTGCCTCAGTAGCCCGAACCAAGTATGTTATTGTTTTCTTTGATGTATTTTTGAAATACGCCAAACTGTTTGCTGTGGTGTATGCAACCGCTAAAGCCTCACTTGACAAATGTTTTGTTCGGGAAGTAGGTACTCCTATAGTAATTTTGACTGATAAAGGAACATGGTTTACATTAACAGTTTGGTCATATGGTCTGAAAAAGATTGGAAGCAAGACATCTAGAATCACCGTTCACGAGGTTGTACGAAGACTGTCTTTGAGCTGAGTAACGGACGTGTTTGTAGGCAGTTTGAGATCAATAAATGAGCTAGCCTTCATGTCAGTAACAAGTTAAAATATTAAAAACCCTGATCTGAAATAACTCGTAACCAATCAGTCTGAGATTCTCGCCACTATATTGTATAGTGTGAAAATGTAGTATTTATGGCCTTTGCGATGTTACACTAACTGACTAGTGTGCATTACGTAACATTCTGACTTTACGTTATCTGCAGTAGTGGTTTCGCAGTGCTTTGGCCGTAATGTTGGAAGCTTGGTTATAGCATATGGCAAAGTGTGTTCGAGTTATGCATTTGCTATATCTCTACATGTGAGAGCTGATATCAACGACGAAGTTGATGAAGAATGTTGAGCGTGGTTTGTGCACTGGAGTTCAGAGTTCTAGCTTCAACACTCCTGCAGTCCTGATTCTGTTGGCATGCCTACCCGCTGCCTACAGCCCAGTCGACACCAGCCGCACCTCTGTTACCAAAGTTGAGTATAATAATAATATCATATCCCTGTAAAATGTTACAGTGTGTTCGAGGACTTAGCTTGAAGATACGCCACAACGCTGTGCTGAGATTGATGGACTTTGCGTGAGATACGGCTTAAAGATATCGACTGAAGAGACTTTATAAATTATAATTTTAATTGTTTTACAATGTCGCGTGTGCATTTAAATTAGTTCGTTTTAGACCCTGACCAGAACCAAGATTTTAATGTATATTATAAATGTAATTGTCAATGACATAAGTGTTGTGTTTATTATATGAAAACATAATTATTTGATTAATTCTTAAATACCTTCAGCATTATATAATTACTAAATGGATTTCATCTATTTTCATTTACTTATTTTATTTCTGTATTTCACGAGTAGTGGTTTCATTTAAAAGGCCTTCTGCTGAATAAGTATAATTCAATAACTTATTGTAATGCTTATTGCTTATGAAATGTGAACATCATGTACTGTAGTTACTCTAGAAGAAGCCACAGCACCCAGCCTTCGTGTGTGAGAATGAAACCCGTACCTCAGAGTGACTTTAGTGAGACGCTGCCCTCTTCCTTTGTGTGGCAATAGGAGTAGGGCGCCACTGTCAGAGGCAGCGGACGCTACAGGAACTACAGTAACACTTCGCTCACACCAGCCACGTATAGATACTGCTGTGGATACATTAAGGCTGCTGCCGGGGTGACTTGGACAAGTGGCGTTGTAGTTTGTTGGTGGGTGTTCCTGGTCGACGTCGAGCCGCCTCCTTGGTTGAAGCGAGTCTCCCGCGCTCCATGTCGTCCCTCAGGAGAGGCGCTGTGGTGTGTGGCCATCTTTATATGTTAGGCGATCAATGCCAGTAGCCGTCACGGCGCTTCGACATGTTGCTGTCTTGTGTAGATGTTTTCCTATGGTTTACGCTTAGCTCTGGTTTTTGTTCTCGGCATTTAGAAATAATGTAATCAGTAAGCCGTATCTTAAGTTAATATTAGTTGAGCTTCCGGTTCCTGGAAACACGAAGATACACGTCAAGTCTACGTAACCTTGAAATCTGAACAACTTAATTTATGGTTTCCGCACCTATCGATATATTTTAGTGTCAGTTTGTCTTTACAACTAGTAGACCTGGGAGAAGTTTCTTAAGAAAACTGAGCCATAAATGGCAAGAATCTGGACTAGAGAATGCTATTTCCACTGAAAAATTCAATGAAATAAATGTATGCAAATATTCGGCTTTCGTTATATTGCATAAATTAGAAGCCTCGCAGTTCCCATGGGTAGGAAGGGAAGAGATATTACAATATATTTTATAAGTATAAATATACGAAATGTATAACTGTACGATATCATGACGGGCCAGGCACGAGTTGTGACGTCAGAGAACACTGCAGCAGTTGAGGTCTTAGTGAAGTAACATCACCACGTGACGTTGGATTACTGTCTACCGGAGTCATCCTGCAACATGACAATGCTCGACACCATACTGCCCATGAAACAGTTGCAATCGTCCAAGACGTGTCTTCTTCATCCACCGTATTCATCATACGTCACCCCTAGTGATTACCTACTACATGTGTGGACCGCTCAAGTTGGTAGATTGCGGAATGAAGTTGCGTGCGGCGAAGAGAGACCTCGGGCGGTGCGCTAGTGACTGCGTCGACTTTGTAAGCTCTGGAGGACTTGCACTAAACGTAACGGAGACTACGTAATGTAGCACATTGATACAGTTGAGTACTACTTACGCTCCATAAATTTCATCTAAAAAATTACGTCTTTCATTTGACTCGCCCTCGTATTTCTAACAAATACATTTTTGTGGAACCAGCTACTAACAGTCGATTGCTTAGAGTTTACTCATTGGAACATTATAACGACGAGGCATGCAGTTTTCACGTGGTATCCTAAAGGAGAGTATCGATTCTCGAGGCAATACTCACCGGACTTAGTCGACCTCGGCGCCGTCACATCAGCCATTGCGGGTGGTGAGGATTCAAACAAACCTAATGTATCCTCAAGTTAATGTTAATGTTCTATGACTTCTGGTTACATTATCACACGTCAACAAAGATTCAACAACGTCATAACTTAAATGGAATGTCTTTCACAATTGCAAACCTAGCACGACCTTCGTGGGTGCTACTGTAACTAAACTATAAAACAATATACTATTATAAAAGTTTATTAGCATATTTTATTAACAATTTAACACTTTTCAACATTAATGGATTTTTACAACTTATGCCTACAATTTTTCTTAAAATAATAAGGCACTTTAAAAATCACTTATGTTTCCTTGCTTCACAAAATAACAGCACGAAGTCTTTAAAGTAATTGTTCAATTTTTCACACAGATTGTTTTACCGGTAAAATAGTACAAATTAAATTACTACCGGCATTAGGTATTAGTTAAAATTGACATAACATTACTACAGCTGAAACATAGATTGATAGTTATACTTTCTTCTGTAAGAACTCTAATTGTAACATTTTCAAATTCAATTTTAAAGACAATATTTAAAAGAACAGAATAAAAATTGTGAAATTTCTACTATGTAACGAAACACATGTAATATATGGTGACGTAACGTCACTATTCAACTCAAGAAAATGAAAAAAAAAAACTTAAGTATAAAGTACTTGGCCTTAAAAAAATTTTTTGAGGGTTCACTGAAAAATATGTGACGTGAAGAGCAAATTCACTTAAATTAACTTACTTTTACTTACAAGTTAAACCGTCCTTTGTGAATATCGTACAGTTTCTTTGCTTCATCATAATAGCACCGAAAGGAAGACCTTTAAGTACTAGAACTCGACCTTGTTTCAAAATGGACACACAGCCTGCAATGGAGCATAAAGGTTTTCTGGAAGGCTCTTTGCTTAGGAGGCACCCCGCATTGTGATATGCCTGTGGGTCGCAGTCGAATGGGAATCGGATTTCTGCGATGATAATATCGCTGAAGATGTATGTCGAATAGTTCTAACCAAAATTTAATGTGGACAATAAAGAGGGGCAAATTTACTTTACGAACAAATTTGTAAAGAGCCATCTAAGTTGTGAGGATGTTTAAAATGTCTTATTGGATGTTAAATGTGGTTACAAATTAGGAAAACTGCATCATACTGTAAATTGCTACTATTTTTGAGAATATTTATTTCTGCATTTTTAGCTCATGGTAACTTTAACAAGAATTACAGGTTTATAAGTAAAGGTAACACTAAAGCATACAGGTAAAGTTAACTTTTGCGATGATGTTTACAGCACACCGTTTCATACCTGATTGTTCACAGTTTATTCACTAGGCCACGTTTTGATATGAAAATATTTACATAAAAGTTTAACTCTTCGCTTAGAGTTACTCGTTCACTGTCATCGAGACAATTTTAATGCCTGTTTCTGGGACTCAATCATAAGCAAAATGCATACTCTTAATTCGAATCAGTGGATAACCACTGATTCACAGTGAAATACAACAACTTGAATCAGTGAAAACAGCTCCACTTTGAATCAGTGGAAAATCACTGATTCTTTCAATGAAACAATTTCAGTGATTTAATAAGTGACATGAAACCATTCCACTGATTTAATAAGTGACTGCCAACGGCGTACGGTGAATGGAATATTGTTTTTATTCAATTATGGTGTGCAATTTACAGTAATTTAAAAAGTAAAAAAAGTTATAAGGGTACAGGGGATTGAAAGCACACCTCCCCCCCTTCATCTTGAGACTATTATCAAATAGCTGAGCTACGAAGCCAGTGTTGACAACTAAGAGGACAATATGTATGTTATAATTCCTCATCCAGAGTATGCAGTTATAAGTTGTATGCCCTTTCTTTTCGTTTTTAGTTTAACTGGCAACGTTAGGGTTGTTAAAACAAATAGTGGATACATTTGAGTGCTCTCACTTTACCACATTAAATGCGATTTAAACCTTCAAACCGAGTGCCGTGATGATTAGGTGAAATAGAAATGACAGACGTAAAAACGGAATGAAAGACTGAATGTTCATGTTACCTTGTAAAATTGTGTTATGAAAGATGAAACTCACATTTTAGAGAGCATTTTGTGTTGGTTTTATTAGTTTATGCATTGATATTTCATTTGATACACGTGGTTTGGCGGTTATTTTTTACGTTGTCTAACTGATCCATCAGTCAATAAACATATTACTTAAAAACCGTGAGTAAAATGGTCGATGAATCAGTGGATAATACCACTTAATCAATAAGTGAAGGAAAAATGAAATGTTTTCACTAATTCATCAGTCAAATTCACGGAAGTGACTGTCGAATCATTCAGGTACTGGTAACTGATTGGAACAGTGAATTTCTCACTGAGTCAGGTTTAGAGTGCGGTGAGTACATACACGAAGATGCATGTCTCCCGTTTAGAAACGACTCGTAATCCGCCCGTCCACAAGGCAGAGTTCAAGCCACGCTTCTTGGCTGTTGGTGTGTAGATACTCGGCAGTAACGTTGTAACCGACATGCAAGCGCCGAGAGAACGTTAGAGAGAGCATACCAGCTGCGCGGTAGCCAACTTGTAAGTCTCAACACTGAGCTGCACTGTTGTTGCCTATGAGAATGTGAAAACGACGTGGCTTCGCCTGCATTCAACAGACTGTGCATACAAATACCAGCTTTGAAATATAATTATGGGCCATTCACGGTTACTTCCAACTTTCCTGAAGCACTGCTGAAGCTCTACTTCCAGGATATTCCAAACAAAGTTCAACCAAGTATAGAAAATCACATCAAAGGGACATCGTACCGCATTCGTGTGCACTCACTGTCATAGTATTTTGCATAATCACTATTTCTTACTAAGCATTACCAACACACTAATTCTCTAACCGGTTTAATTCATGTAAATTATAAATGAAATATTATTTTGATAGGTAAAATGTAAATAATATTTCAATTTAACCAAAAATGCGGTAGTTTTATGTCAAATAAAAGTTTAAAACGCTTGTGATACATGACATACTTAGGAAACAAAACAAGTTTGATTCAAAAAGTGTGAATAAACCGCGAATCGACTATAAACTGACTCACCATGTATAAAATTATAGTCTGTTCACTGTTAACCGATCACCTTTGATAGCTCTGCTTAGAATATACTTTTCTTTTTGTTTTGTATTCGTCTGCCATATGTAAAATCAAGGTTTCCATTGGCCGTCTTAATACTTCTTTCATGCGCCACCAAAGTGAAGCCGTGGAAATTTTAGGAATGGAAATGCGTTAATAAGAAAACTCGTGCTCTAATGGCATACAACAAGAAACAACGGTAAAATACCAAAAGTATTTTCATTGCTTCGTTGCCAACTTAACTTNCGGTTATGGGCAGTGATATTTTTCAGAGGTTGATCTCAAAGTGTTCATGTTACCGTGAACAACCTTTAACTGGGCAGTCAAGTTACACTGTACGTGCAAACAAACGTCCACATCTTCGTTTCAAAACGTGAGATTGGCAGCACTGCTGGCAATTGACGAGCCGATGTTGGCGTCATGTGCAGAGGACGTGTAAGTACTCCACAGCGGATTTTCCTGTATCCTTCCTCTTGGTTCAAACATACCGTGTTCTTGTTGTTGTTAGATTGGTTGCGTGTGTGACGGTGCAAGTGGGCGCTAACTAGATGCTCCATAGAAGTGTTGATAGTCACCCGTGGCGGTTGGCAACCCTGACGTGCTTCAAACCAGTGTTGCACAGCGCCGCGGATCGTACTTTATAAAGGCAGGTTCACATTGAAGTTAATACAGAGCTCGTAGCGTGAACTTTGCGTTGTTTTTGTCACGTTGTTAAGGTATGGACTGTGCAGCAGCGTGTCCACATTCAATTAAGAGTGACGCAAAGTTAAACATGTTAGAAGTTGACACAACTTTGACATAACTTAAACGTAACGTAGTGTCCGTCAATCGGAGCAAAGAAACAAAAGTCAAGTGATCATTGCTACGTAATTATCCTTATTGCTGCAAGCCTCCGTGTGGATTGTATAGTGTGTGCGAGTGTTAACGGCATATGGTTGCAATGCGAGTTAACATTTTAATTTAGTAAGTGGGTGTTTTAATGGTAAACAAGTGAACGTTTAAAAAAAAAACAGCACATTTTAAGAGTATCTATGCAAGCAAAATGGTGTCAATTGAGGTGAGCGATAATTGCTATTGGCACATTATGCAAGTATTTGAAACATTATAATTTTTCAATAGTAAATCTATTATTTGTTTACAAACACGTGCGTTTTCCAGATCCCAGATAAACCCATATAATGAATATTTACTTTAAGATACACCGTATCTGGCATTACGACTTTTCTAAGTCCAGTCTACCTTAATTTCAATTTGAACAAAGCTACGATATTAGAAAAAAAATTGCAATGAAGTTAACGCAAATGTAACATAACAAACCACATGCTAAGTGCAGTGTGAATGCACCTTAATAGCCATGACTGGGGCAGGTACACGTAAGTATATGTTTCCGTCCGTTACGTTTCCGAAGGAACTTGCTTCGTGCCCGGTTATTGGCCTATAACAAATTTATAATTAACAATTTTTTATTTTTGTAATACATTTACATATTCACCTCTAAATTATATGTTTCGTGATAGTAATAGCTTTCTCGTTGGCTTGGATTTCTGAGTTTTGTGTTTTCAAAATCATCTACGGAAACTGCATGTGTTTCATATTTTAACTTAAAATATATACGTATATGTGCATTAATTGAACACATAATAAAACTGAATGTTTGTTTAAAAAATGGTTTTTAATAACGGATAGTTTTTCAAATATTACCCCTTTAAATCTATTTAGGTCTAACGGATTATGACTTGTTTAAAGCGCTAGTGCTTGTCAATAAAGTTTTACTTAATTAAAATATTATCGATATCGATATAAGAACAGTTAAAAAGAAAACATATCACATACATAAAAATAATTTAATTTTTTTTATAAATGAAAATGGTATTAATAAATTATCCATGTACTACATAAAATGATTTGTTTGACATGACTTAAATGGTTTCACATACATGAAAATTCACTCAAAATTAAAGGCACAATGTTTCGTACAATACTACGTATTCTGTTAAAAACACCAAGGCACTGAAGTTTAGGAGAGAAATGGCTTAGCAGTTTGAGAGATACGAGCTAAATGTAACACGTGTCCCAACATTTTTAATGAAATGGTCACTAACGTTAGGTTTTGCAATTATATCATGTTTAATTTCAATTTGTTTTATGAATCAAACGCATATAATACTGAAAGTATATTGAGTTCACTATTTTGAAAACTTGTACATCACCATTACACAATCTCGTATTGTTAAATGTTTCCAATTGCATTTTATGCAAATCAAATTTTCTGGAAACCAGTTGAAAAGTTTGTAAAATACAAACCCACAACATTGTTAGCAGATTCAAGACGCTGTTAATAACTTATTAAAAATGTAATATTTAGGTAGGTAATTATTAAGATTAGGGGCTTTTCTGAAAATAATAATTCAAAATTATGGTATATTTCTACTCTACTAATCACGTAGAACACGAATAAACTAGGGGCATTGATGTCCGACTAACATAAAGACCAAATTTGATAGTGGGGAGGGCTATGAACATCAGGGAAATTGTGGGGTAAAAACCCCAGAAAAAACGTTTGGATTATGTAATATTACAATAACAGCATGTTCAGTTACATATTAAGTAAGGTATAAACGTTACATTACGTGTTAAATTACGTTTCGTGTTAAGTTACATTACGTGTTAAGTTTACGTTACGTGATAAGTTTACGTCGCGTGATAAGTTTACGGCATGTGTTAAATTTTTGTTACGTTATGTAATATTAGCGTATAGTTAATACTGTGATATGCGACCACCTAACTTAACCTAACCCCACAATGGGTGAATCACTATTTTATTTTTAAACTAACCTAGGATTGTAGGGTTTTACACTAACCTAGGATTTTTGGGTAGAGTAGAAATATATCCTAATTTTGAATTTATTTTGTGTTTTTCGGAGAAGCCCCTAATCTTAATAATTACCCCTAGATAAGTTTAAAACCCTACAATCCTACGTTAGTGTAAAACCCTAAAATCCTGGGTTAGTTTATAACCCTACAATCCTAGGTTAGTTAAAAAATGTAAAATAGTGATTCACTCGTCGTGGGGTTAGGTTCTGTTAGGTTAGGTGGGCACATATTAAGAAATTAGTCGGACGTTAATGGCCCTCGTATATTCGTGTTCTGTAGAACGGAACAATACTAATTACCGTGAACATTATATTTACAGTAAAGACACTACTCTACGTAATACTTCATTATGCTATATTGCAATTGAAGATGTACTCACGTAGGTAGGCGGTTGATAAAGTTGTCCCGCGGCGAGTAAGAAATGATGCAAGACGTTCGCGTTCGTCTGGGTACCGGCGACGAAACACAAACTCCGCCAGGAACCTCGCGAAACGCGGCGTTCTCCTGCCGTACCGGGGAAGACCGTGCCTCACGTCACCCCCCCCCCCNACTCTGGGTGTTCGCTCCTGTAGCGGGGTTGACGACATTCATGCTATGATTCGCCCGAAGGTGCTCATAGCCGCGCTCTGAAAGACAATTACAAGCGCGCCAACAGTCACTCATAATTGTCGTTCCAGTGTCTATGTATCGCGTGATGACGTTCAGGAGCGTTCTGCTAGTTCGGTCAACGACAGGAACAACAAATATACGATTAGTACATCTCTCGATCCCGCCGAAAACCCACTGGCCCTGGACTTTACGACCCCTATTATATTTATGTTTACCAAACTTAGCCTCATCTATTTCCACGAATGAACCCACCCCCACCCCTATTTTACGCCCTGTCTCACGCATACACCATCCAACCATTACCTCTCTACAAAAGGACTACCAATCCACGACGGTTGGCAAACTAACGTGACACATACGAATAAAATATTTGGTGCGAGGATGTGGAATAGTTAAATACAATTACATTGTAATGTTGCAAGTAATCTGAAATGATAAATTACTTTTTTCAAACCACGTGTCGTGCCGAAATGATTTTTTAAAACTGCAAAGCACCTTCTTGTATTTCTTACCGACACGGGTTCAAACAGACCGTTGACAGCGAAAGAATTCGCTGTCCTCGGCCATTTCAATTACCATCGTGCATTTGTCGCACCTTACCTAATTTGACAGTACCCTGCGATCTACCAAAAATTCAAACAAAAGTGACCAAAACATGGTTAATTCTGCAAATTCGAAAACGTCCAGGCAACACCCTCCACATAGGCGACTTTCACGCACAGAACCACTAGCACTCTTCATTCTTCAATCGCAAGTCTTCACTCAGTAGGATTCGAACGGCGCACACGAACGCAGCAACACCTTACTCACCGCGATCCGCACCTGTTGCCAGACACCGGCATGCTAACGTACGGCCCGTAATGACATCCGCGGCCCGCTAGGCAGCGTGATCAGCAATGCGCAGCCATTAACAATGGCGGTGCTCGTTAATAGACGTTAACAAACTGACCAACTGCTCGTACATTAAGCGATTATTTTTAATATGTTTTACTTATTTTAACACTACGCCCGCTTCAAAATGAACAAGGTAAGCTGTGCTGAATTCATTCATACAATTTTGTTGGTTTAGGACGTTTCGTTTAGAAACGGCGATGTAAACACATCGGCCGAACGGCTGGAACATAACGGATATTTGTTAATTTTTTTTAAATTTGTTGTGCTTATTTTAAACTTACGCTCATAGAATATTCGTGTTCTACGTGATTAGTAGAGTACAAATATACCATAATATTGAAATTTTTTTTTCCAGAAAAGCCCCTGATCTTAATAAATACCTCTAGATACTTACATGACATCAAGTTTGGTTGGATTAATTTGGCAACACACTTCCTAAGATATGGCTATTTACCATACAAGTTAGGAAGATAACAATGTCTAAAACAATTATTTGGTATTTTTGGTAACTGCAATATCGTGGGCACATATAGAGTTCTATAAGTGTACCACGTTAGGGAGCATTTGGTTCATGGCTTCAAACGTTTTCATCGGGTACATACGCAGACAGACGCTGATGTACAAACAGAAAAGTAATCACATTTGCTTTACTTTCCGTAGTAAAATGAGCTAAGTTAAGGCGTTCTCACTATATATGGTGATATTCTTGTAAATTACAATGTCAGATAAATATAAAGGCGTAGTATTGATTAAACTTTTAACAGTTATGACATGATCCTTGCCATTTTAAATTGCTGGCCACGTGATATGGTATAGTAATTAAAATGACAAAAAAAGTGTATACGTAATTCAAAAAATATATTTGTTTGACAATAAGGATGTTGGTGTTAAAATTCGTGATATGTAATGAATTGTCGTGAATATTAGCATAGTTGAGAATTATTTTCCATGTGTGGTGTTGATGTTGATGGTTGAAGAGCAGGGGGGCTGCCTGCGGTGTGGCGACGCAGTTCTCAGCAGTGAGGAAGTCTCAGGCTACTGTATTGCTCGGTGTGGCGTGTCTGCACTCACGCCACAGCACAGTGAACACAGGCTACCTGGGTGCGAACTCCGGGTACTCGGGGGCGTGGTGAGGCCTGATGGATGTTTGAAGCGCAAGGGGACTGGCTACGGTGTGGCGACGCAGTTCTCAGCAGTGAGGAAGTCTCAGACTACTGTATTGCTCGGTGTGGCGTGTCTGCACTCACGCCACAGCGCAGTGAACACAGGCTACCTGGGTGCGAACTCCGGGTACTCGGGGGCGTGGTGAGGCCTGATGGATGTTTGAAGCGCAAGGGGACTGGCTACGGTGTGGCGACGCAGTTCTCAGCAGTGAGGAAGTCTCAGACTACTGTATTGCTCGGTGTGGCGTGTCTGCACTCACGCCACAGCACAGTGAACACAGGCTACCTGGGTGCGAACTCCGGGTACTCGGGGGCGTGGTGAGGCCTGATGGATGTTTGAAGCGNACTGCTGCTCAGCTTCTGTAACATACATCGCTCATGTCTAACTCCCTCGCCACATCGCCCATCCTCTTCTCATTCTGCTTAAGGGAAAGGTATCACCTCTTTTGCAGAAAGTCTTCGTTTTTGCGTCACAATTTCGGATTCATAGTAATTACTGACAATATACGATTACAGAAAATGTACATTTTACGAGTTGCTTAATATTTGTGCTCAATATTTATTGTATGTTATCTGCTAGTTGTAAAAAGTGAGGTACATATTTTTATTTAATAATAAGTTTCTGCCGTCTTGTAAGCAGGAAATAACACACAGTGAAAATTAGACACAAAAGTATTAAACAACTACTAAATTGTCAATTTTCTATGATAAAACATTTCCAGTAATACCAGCAAAGCTGAAATTACGCAGCATCTATGCATAATAAGCGAAGCCAAACCTTAAAGACAATCCCTAGTAACAATTGTTAGACGCCTCAAGGCCACGTCTCGCCATAAGGCAGTATTACGACGGACACTCTCACGGCTGCACTATGCATTTCCGGGAAGCTCAATTTCTCGCAAAGTACACCCGTGACTCTAGGATATTATTACACGTGATACAAGTCAAGGGATTAAACTACACATGACACTTTGTAATTATTTTTCCTTTTAACAAACTCCGCAAGAAAGACCTGAAACGCTACCTTTAACAATTTTTCCAATTTTTGTAAATATATGTAGTAGGAAAAATTAAAAAGTGGCAACTTGAAACAATAATTTTTAACATTTCCTGGACTACAAGTTGTATTCCCAGATAATTTATTTACCGAGATAGGCTACACGCAAACTACGATTTTACCAGACTTCGCTTACGGCGACTGGTGCGAGGTGAACATGTTCACAGTTGGGAAAATATTCAAATGACGTGAGCTACACAGCGTATAAATGCCCCTTGGAGCCCAGACAGCGTGTGGGGAGGTCACAATCTCAGTCATAACACAAATACGGAGACGATAACCTGAGCAGTAGCCGCGTCACTGTCGTTCGGAAGACACTGCGGCCTCCGTCTCCAGGGCGATGTAGCAGCTGCTATAACGTGGAGAAGCAACGCCACCCACACGCCAAGATTCCGCACACAACGGTCGCTAATGCCCGCGGTGCATTTGTCAAACATTAATTTAACCAAAATCCGAAAATAAGCTCAATTTGTGGAAGGAAATTGTATAAAATTTATTTTGTAATTAATCAAACGAATACATTTCAACCAGTCTAGGGCCCTGCATTCAACTAGTCTAGGGCCCTGCGTTCAACTAGTCTAGGGTCCTGCATTAAAATAGTCTAGGGCCCTGCATTCAACTAGTCTAGGGCCCTGCATTCAACTAGTCTAGGGCCCTGCATTAAACTAGTCTAGGGCCCTGCATTCAACTAGTCTAGGGCCCTGCATTCAACTAGTCTAGGGCCCTGCATTCAACTAGTCTAGGGCCCTGCATTAAACTAGTCTAGGGCCCTGCATTCAACTAGTCTAGGGCCCTGCATTCAACTAGTCTAGGGCCCTGCATTCAACTAGTCTAGGGCCCTGCATTCAACTAGTCTAGGGCCCTGCATTCAACTAGTCTAGGGCCCTGCATTCAACTAGTCTAGGGCCCTGCATTCAACTAGTCTAGGGCCCTGCATTCAACTAGTCTAGGGCCCTGCATTCAACTAGTCTAGGGCCCTGCATTCAACTAGTCTAGGGCCCTGCATTCAACTAGTCTAGGGCCCTGCATTCAACTAGTCTAGGGCCCTGCATTCAACTAGTCTAGGGCCCTGCATTCAACTAGTCTAGGGCCCTGCATTCAACTAGTCTAGGGCCCTGCATTCAACTAGTCTAGGGCCCTGAATTCAACTAGTCTAGGGCCCTGCATTCAACTAGTCTAGATCCCTGCATTAAACTAGTCTAGGGCCCTGCATTCAACTAGTCTAGGGCCCTGCATTCAACCAGTCTAGGGCCCTGCATTCAACTAGTCTAGGGCCCTGCATTCAACTTTGCTGCAGACTTTCCGCCAGTAAAGTGAAGTCGCAATTATTGCTCCCGCGCTTATCAGTGTAAGTCGAGGGAAACAGTTGCAGGTAGGTGGGCATGTGCAGGTCTTGTCCACAATAGCTCGTCCGTGGTCGCTTATCTCAAATGCGCCTATACAATATACAATGCCAGTAGCTAACCTTTTTCACACTGGCACCAGAGTGCAGCAAGTTCAGCGCCGTTCCAAGCTAAGCTTTCAGACTCTGACACTAGATAGCGCTAGGATCGCCGAGCCAATAAGCCGTATGCGATTCATAAATAATGTTCTTATCTTTAGCGTACTTTATAATAAATTTTTTTTAGTTTGAGTAATGCGACTAAGTAGTTTTAAATTTTGCTTTAATTAAAGTTTATTTCAACATTGTTATTTTGTTCGAGTCAGAACATTTTTCGCATTTTTATTCATAAAAGTTTTTTTTTCGCAGCTGCGAGTTTGACGATTATGCCTTTTGTACATGTAGCGTTTTCATTTCTTCAATCATCACTATATAATTATATACCCGCACAGTTTGCGCGCGATAGAATGTGAACAAAACAAGCAACGTGAGACACGTCCGCGGTCGGGACATGGGACGGCGAGCTGTGACGTCAGAGGTGACGTGTGCCAATCAGCAGTCAGGCGCAAGCAAAGCCGCGTGGCACGAGCCGTAGTGCGTGTGTCGCGAGGGCAGGCCCGGCGTCAAATTGTACGCGGCGCAGAGCTCATTAGCAGCGCCCGCCAGCGGCGAGAGCAGGAACTGAGTAAAAAAAGACGGGAGGTGCTCCACCGCGGTCGTAAATTTACCCCGCGAGACGGAAATAAACACGCCGGTGAACATCCTTAACCTGAATGGCACTTTGTCCGGGCGATATTCGCTACGACACGGCAAGGCGGCAGTAAGATATTGCCCCAGCGTGCGAGATACTGTGTGTGGGCGGAGACTGTCGCAGAAACCGAGCTCTAGCCACAACTAGCCTAGGGTTTCACACAGCTGGTGTGGCGTGAGTCCTCCCTAGAACTGCCGCACGCACAACCCCCTCACTGCTGGAGATTACCGCTAGTAACTACAGCGCATTCACGGCTGCTGACAAGATCTACTTCCAGGATAGTCCTCCGCCTCGTGCAGACTAAGTCGAGAACATTACACCAAAGTAACAACGCGCCGCATTCGTGCGCGGACTCAGGTTCATTATATTTTGCATGAGATTATTTCTTACTTGTCATTACCATCACACCCACATTCTCTCTCTTCTGTTCGTGGGTGTCAATTACAAACGAACTATTAAAATGTATAGATTAAATATAAAAAACCTCAATATAACCAAAAAATAAAATACTTTTCCGTTAACAGAAGTATAAAAGGCTTATACCGTACTTAGTAAACAACCAAACACTTCAGATATGGGATTATTTCTCAAAGGTCTGATTTAATAAGTCCAAATATACTACGAATATACTATGCGTATAACAACTGTGTACTTCGTTAAACCCTGGAATGCATGCTCCCAGTTAAGTTGGTATCTTAGTAATACAATAGTAAAACCCGAGGTTGCATTGCGAGCGAAATTTTAACATTTATGGCCGTAGAAGTCAGCGGTTCTTGTTTTATGAACATTAGAACATCAATTTGCATTTAGTATGTTGTAGGTAACACTTTTAAGCGAAGTGAGTATGGAGCAGCACCGGAATGCAAGGGTGGGGGAAACGGGAGATCCCCGAGGAAACCCGCCGACCAGCGGCATCGCCCGGCACGATTACCACATGCAAGAATACGGGAGCGACCCCGTCGGGAATCGAACCCAGTTCGCTTAGGTGGGAAGCCAGTGGCATGACCACAACACCACCCCTGTCCCTGCATTCTGTAGGAGAATACAAAGTAATAATTAAAGTAGATTCTAAGTAGGACTTTCAGAAGTGCTGAATTAACAGTGAATATACCATAGGTATGTTTGATATCCATGGAAAACTAGGTAACAGACAGTCCAATAATTTTCTGACATTAATACCTACGAGTTTAAAATAAGACCGACACTTGTGGTATAGGCTGTGTTCACGGTAAAGTGTGCACTTCTGAGGCCCTAGTTACCACATTTTTAAATAAATAGGGAAGTACACCAAAAAATAACTTTGAGCAATAAAGGAGCACGCCTACATAGAAGAAGCACCTGAAGCGGTATCCGGGTTATACACATGGATTATGTTGGCTCTGACGTCAGTGGAAAGATTATGATCTCATATTTAAAGGGTATGACTCATTATTAATCTTCTTTTATTAGACTTTTAGTAAAACGTTTTGTTGCAATTAGAGTCATCTATAATTCTGTAGTAATTTCTTAATTTTGTTGGGCTCACAAAGTTGTGTGTCTAGCGTGTTTCC
>NQII01000881.1:454633-487892 GCA_002778355.1 Clitarchus hookeri | reverse complement strand
GTGGGTGGCTGCACCCTTCTCGCGACAGCGCCTCTCGAGAAATGGAGGGTGACTGAGGGGCACATCCTCCCCTGCACATCGCCCAGGCTCGCGATAAGATAGTGCAGCAGGGAGCTAGACCGCCCAGGAGCGCCCTGCCTGCACACTTGACAACACGCTGCACCTCGCTACCTGCTGGCCGCCATTCCTACACACTGCTCGCTACAACTACAACATGATCTGTGCAGCTCGCGTCCGACTGTGACCAGCCTGCTAGGTTCTGAAGTCATGTGTCGCATTAGTGTACGGTGAGTCGTGACAATCCTCTTCATTGTTCGGCGACCTTGATCACTATTCTTCTTCGCTGTGTCATCTCCTTGGCCACTGTTGTTCTCGATGCACCTAGCACACTGCCGGTCTGCAGTTCACTGCCACAGCTGACCGCGCTTCAACAATCAGCCCTCGTTGCAAGTCGGAGCACCTTGCCTCGCCTACGTCTGGCGGATTGTACGTACGAGTACGTACTATACCGCCTAGCGTACTACACATTACACAATACACTACACACACCACACTACAGTAAAGTTAGCTTTTTAAAGACCCTCCCAATAGGAACTGACTACTTAAAAATATGTTTTATTACAGTCTCACAAGTTAACATTTGATAGTAGTAAAGTGTTTATTAGCCACGTGCCAATTTTTATATGAACACTTTGACTGCCACGATTTTCGTAACTTTTTTTGTCAAGGACTTTTTATTGATNCACGTGCCAATTTTTATATGAACACTTTGACTGCCACGATTTTCGTAACTTTTTTTGTCAAGGACTTTTTATTGATATGTCGCTTTAGTTTAGTACTATAAATAAAATTACCATGTTTCTAAAAACGTCTATGGGAGATGTTATAGAGTGACGTGAATAAATGTGATGCATATGACCAGAATCAAAATACAGCTGTGCATCAATCTGTCGCACGTGGCGGTCAAAGTCTTAGAAAGTGGTAGAAAGATCGAGATTGGGTGAAAGCGACAATTCAGCATGGCCTTAAAAACTGCTCACTTAGCGTGAATCACCTATGACGTCATTCACTGCAATGACGTCATTCACTGCAATGACGTCATTCACTGCAATACCAAAAGACAGTCGCAGCCCACGAATGATCAGTGTTGCCACATTACAAAAAGGCTGTGTTCAAGAACATAGATGTTACCATTGTTTTGATAGCCATTTGTATCTATCACTATACACACTGGCATGCACGCTACTAGTTAAGTTGGCTGTGAATTAGTGATAACAGTTTATAAAGCTTGACGTTGTGCTGCGAGTGTAATGTTTACATTTATAGCCATTGGAGGTAACAATTCTTGTTCTACACACATTAGAGTACGAATTTGCACATTGGTAACAATTCCATTATTTCACTTGATGGCTTATGAATACAGTGACGAGGCCTATGGTGATGTTAATGTTGTATACAGAAGGAGAAAACCAAAAATAAAAGTACATCCTAAGCAGGGCTTTCAACGTGCTCAATTAACCTTGAATATCCTATACCTAGTGGTCGATGTATAACCTAGTGGATTTTTTTAAGTTGTCTGCAGAATGCGATGAACAGTTGTTTGTAAGAAAGCTACATGTCACTATTTAGAGTGCATGAAAATCTAATTTAAATATGTATACTGTTAAATACTTCTAGCATACTTCTTTAATGACTACTCGTGAACCGTTGGAAACTGATTATTATGAGTATACTTTATTTACATAGTGGTTGATTTGTGTTTCTTCTTAGTTTTCTCACAACTACAAATACATAACATTCGCACTTATTTATATGTAACTGTGTTAAAGGAAATACGTTTAAGAATACATTAGGAAACTATTATTTTAAGTTGAACTAGACGTATACGTATTGTCGTTATGAGAAGAATATTTATGAATATTTTCACAATGAAGTCGATTGTGGTGGGTTTTCACTTGTGGCCTAGTGGCGTTCTCTGCCTGAATGCCGTCGCCGCTGGGGTCGTGTATCACCACGCACCACACTCCACTTACGTATTCACTAATAAACTTTCGTAAACTCGCGCAAGTGCCACAGCTGACGACAGTGGGGACGGCTCCACCACCGCATCAACAGTGACTCTCCTTCATATCACACGTATCACCGACATAGTCTAGAGTGTGTTACCCATGTGATGTATGTTTCCCTGCCCAGTATATTGCGAGTGCCGCCACAAATGTTGAGCTGATTTTATACATCGCAAAATTACGTTAGTATAAGTTACTATGCGAATACTCACGCGAAAACATGCAACTCCCTACGAAACGTGTTCACACAGTTCGCTCAGAAAACTTGCAGCGAAACTTTTACTTGCAAACGAGAAGTTGTTGGCCGCCGATAAATCACATTATAGCCACGGTGTTACCTTCAAAGCTACTACCTACTTCGTTTTGTATCAACATTTTGTACTATAACTAGTGAAGAGGAGCGATCTTCGTCTCTTACAACGCTGCCCAAACTCGGCAATATAGGTGGTCACATGATTCGCATAAAGGATCGTTACAATCGCTTGTTGCGTGCGACTTGCACACACCATTAGCACATTTTCTATCTTCTAATTTTGTACGAGATCTGCCTTGCACAAGAAATTCTCGTCCGGAATGTAGTGCAATATTTTGGAATCTTACACGAGTTTACTTTGTAACTTGTGACGTATTAAAGATGCTTTAAGATTGCAATAATACGATGAAAAATATTTTATGTCCACTAATTTGTCTCCTGCTAAGTTTGAATAGATTCCGTTATTCGCCAACTGTATTTTTGCTGTATGGCAGCAAAGAAACAAGTGTATCTTTATAATTTGTGCTCAACGTTGACTTGTGTGTCAGGGCGATAGTGGTTTTAACATTTAATTCTGTAATTAAAATTATTTAATAACTTAATAACTTATGTAAACTCGAAGTTAAAGTAAAATTTACATTAGTGTGTACTGGGATAAAGTAAAAGTGATACAGAGGTGAAAATTTTTTTATCTGGCCCACCTCCGCAAACAGTATTCGAACAGCCAATAACATCCATTTGCAAAGAGTTTACCATCAGGCAATACCACCCCAAAAACCAACCACGCATGAAAGTCCTACCAGGTATCGAGCCAAAACATTACAACCAATCATTCCGACCAACAATACTGGCAGACCATATGAGCAGGCCACTCCCTGTGGCAATAACTACATGTCATATTACCAGAACATACCAACTAACCATTCCTAGGGAAATATTCAAAACCAAATACTTATCAACCCTACCATAATATCATACAGATCGCATAGACAGATCATACAAACACAACCCTGCCATACTTAACCAAACATTCCAATCCTGCCATCCATGCGATATAACATTACCTTTGTACGTCTTTAATGTCTTCTTATGCATAATAAAAATATTGCTTCTTGTAAATGGCGTGCGACACCATCATGCCCTAGCTGTTCGGAGGTCGGTCCTTTCGAACGTTTGCCATTTACACATCATCCTAGAATAATAGTTATTGTTAAAAGTTTTACCATGGAAGCACCACTTCTTCACCATCTAATCGATGAAGCTATAGACATATCCTTCGCACTCTATTTCACACAATCGGTAGCCTGCTTCGTTTTCAAGCAGAGACGAACTCATAAACACAGACTACTTTTAAAGTGGTTCTTGTCGAGGATGAATAACATTTTAAGCTTTTTCCAAGAGCATACAGATACCTGTATTGCATATTCTGTAGCCAAAGTTATCACTTTCACCAACCTCAGGTGTCCAGGAGGAAAAAAATAAACCTATTTTTTGTGTCCAAGCAGCATGCAATAAACAGTCCAGTTGATAGAAAATTCAGTAAAATTAGCCACGCAATCCTTCCATCTTTATTCCTTGAGTACTTTCAAGTGGAAAGAAATTATTTCCCAAAGTTCTTGTATTTCATTTGGTAAACAATGTTCGAATTTTCATAAAAATCCATGCCATCAGCTATGCTGAGCATGTATGTGCATATAGTTTAAGTTCTTACAACCTCACGGCTTATAATGGACTTTATCTCGAACGAGTACTTGTCCATATCTGTGCTCCATGCATGCTCATAAAAAATGTAGCTTTGATGCCAAATGAACAGGACTTTCAATTGGTACACATCCTCCACAAGTCTTATTCATCTCTCCCGAACAGCTTAATATTAGTAAGGGTTAAAATAAATGAATAACACAGACGTAATTGTTATACACTTTGACTTTGTTTTACATACTTTACGAAAAAAACCACAATAGTTACAAACTCAACTTATTCTTCATTCAGCACAACAATAATGGTGTTGTCTGTTTTGTAGAACCATTCCTGCGGTGAGCAATCAATCCACTCTAATTTGCATGTATCAGACCACAATTATCACATGGGCAAGTCTTGTAAGCGATGGTAAATTAACAGTTACTATCTTCATGTCATCTGACATTAGAGCTGTCAGTATATGTCTTGCCATCAAACTTGCACACAGTCCCTAATTAGTAACACCAACTTCCAGAGTCAGCAAATATGCATGGCATCCTCGACGATGCATCTGGTGTTGACCATGGCAGGCCTACAAACACCGATACCGTCTTCATTTTGCAACAACCTACACCATTTCAATAGATAAAATATCGAGTCGTGACGATCTGCTTTTCACCGCGCCTGTCAACCAAGTGACAACATTTTTTTTACATGATGCATGCTTATATACTATTAACAATTCATGCCAGACAGTTTGTGTTGCCCGTTTCGAGTTGATTCAGTATATTTATAATTTTCTGATGGCTGTGTAGCTCCAGAACAGTAATATGAGGTCTAATGAGGCCGATCGCTCTCTAGACTACAAGGTCACCAACCACACCTCCACCAGTCTTCTTTACAGACGTTCATCTTTCAGTGTAGGCTGCACCTTTTCTCTCTTGCCACTTGAGCACTCTTCCGGCGTGCATTACACCAGTTCCTAGAATGCGGTGTATCCATGACAGTTGCGCGTCCTTGAAAACACACTATACTCGGGAGACAGCCGAGAATCTCTTCGTCCTGTTGCATATACGCAGGTAGATGTCTGTAGACACATCGTATTTCATATCGTGCATACGTCAGAAGGAATTCTTTGGCAGGCATGCGAGCTCAGTTTCTTTGTCGAGTGCAGCAAGTGATTTGAGCTTTTCATATGCCACAACAGTTGATGACATTTTCTGACTGCTGGCACAACTTGCCATCATTTTCACTGTGCCCTCACTACGAGAGAAAGAAGTTTGGGATGATTTGTACCGGTGGTAGAAGCAGCTTTTATAGACCTGAAATGATGCAGCCAACTCTCAAGTCACTCGAAGTCAGTCAGAGAGAGCGAGAGAGAGCGAGAGAGAGAGATCTTACTCGAACGACAGACGCACTGCGAGTGAGCCAGAGACGCCGTCTATCATCACTAGGACGCTACTCCCTCAGCGCGGGGGAAGCACAAGCTCTTGTGAGGGCTCATATCTAGAGCCCAGGTTGGGACAGCTTGCCCATCCTACCTGGCTGTCGATCAAATTGAAATTCTGCGGCTAGACCAGCCGTCTGTTTTGTTATTAGGCCCCCTGGGTGGCGCCAGGTGACCTGGTACCCATAACTGTATCCCCTCCTCCCCGCCTGCGGGGGGAGATGAGAGGAATGGCTCCTAAAAACGCGGAATTTTGGAATGCAGGGTTTTTTGAGAACCACCGTGAATACCGGAGCACTTCGTTGCGGTTTTAGTTTTGTTCAAGCGGAATCTAAGCCGAAAAATTTCAGTTGTCTAGGAGTAGGTCGAGGATGCAAGGCCTGCAATAAGCTTCGATAAAAGAAAAACTAGAATGTGTATATGCACAGTTGTTATTAATTCTAAAGTTGGCAGCAATTAATGCTTGGTATATGGCTTTTACAATTCGTTTGAATTTATAATAATATATAAATAATGTATTAAAGTTAAAATATCTCTATTCAAGTTTTGTTTGAACTTGTATTGTGTTATGTGTTGTTTGAATTTAACATTAACCTACTGCGAACAATAATGGCAATTAATCTTTAGGCTCGTGCGTCTGTGTATATATCCTCACTTTCCCTTCACTCCAAGTCCTTATCTGTTGTAAGGGAATCCACAAGTCTATCAGGAAGGATGAGGAAAAACTAATTTTTTATAAATATAATTTTTAAAACAGCAAACATGGGAGCGTCCTGAGAAAACCCGCATACTGTATACGCACCAGGAAGGAACCGCGAAATAAAAACCCACAGATACTGTCACACATATGCATGTATGTAATAGGAACATACATAATTNTGTAAGGGAATCCACAAGTCTATCAGGAAGGATGAGGAAAAACTAATTTTTTATAAATATAATTTTTAAAACAGCAAACATGGGAGCGTCCTGAGAAAACACGCATACTGTATACGCATCAGGAAGGAACCGCGAAATAAAAACCCACAGATACTGTCACACATATGCATGTATGTAATAGGAACATACATAATTATAATTATGTATACGTCTAATTAAAAATAAATTATTAAATATACATATTATGCATAGTTTATATGCATAAAGCATATACTGTAATATATAAATAAATGTTAATGCAGCGTGCGTACTCAGTTTAGTAATATTCCGCTTAAGAACTATTTCCTACTAACAATTACCAACACACCTGTTTTCTCTCTGTTCTGATCCACATTAATTGTAATTGAAATATTACAGTTTATGTACAAAATATAGGTGAAGTTTCAATTTAAACTAAAATAAGATACTTAATTGTTTACGCAAGTGCAAACACTTGCGATACCTGGAATATTAATGATTTAACTTGGCACGTCATACATGGGGTGATCTTTCAAAGGTTTGATTCAAAAAGTGTGTCGACACCGCGAATATGCACTAGTACGGTCTGTCCCAGCAAGACTGTCACGTTAACTCCACAGTCTGGGTTCGCGTGTCTTTATAAACGACAACCTTCGTCAAAATAACATCAGCTCCACAATACGTTCATTAAATGCAGACATTTGACTGCCTTTGTATAAAGGAACGTTTACTCAAAGTGCATTCCGCTTAGACGAGCGAGCAGAGTTTTGAAGAGACGGGCTGCCCAAACTTGAATTCAGACGTCCATAATTCAGCTCGTAGCTTGTTTGCGACATAGTATCGCTACTATGGTTTGTGACTTTTATATTTTATGAAGAGACAAAATTTAGAACTATAGAAATTACGTTTCATAAACTGCACTTGTCTCGTAAGTTCTCTTTCCTTTTTGGAAAGGACGTTAATAAGACAGGTTGATTTCTAAAAACTCTCCACAATCTCTGGTTTTCGTTGGACGGCACCCAACTTCTCATTACAAGAGCCCCGGCGGAAATAGCTGGGCCCGAGCGCCTCACCATAATTCGAACACAAACACCGCATTACTTATGTTTATTGCTTCCAGACTGCGGCATGGAGAAGCTAGATAGCGAGGACAGCGAAGTAAGATACTGCCTGGGCGTGCCGCAGCAAATAACGACGCCGGGACTTATTTAGGGCAAGCATCTGTGGCCACACTTTATAATATAACTCGTAGTTGGGAAAGGCACGCCGAAATTTGGCTTCTGTCGAAAGAAAATATTACGTAAACTATGAAGGCAAAGACTGGTGTGTTTTTTGCCGCCACTGAAAAAACGAAATATAAGCGAAATACTACCAGCGACAGCATCTAAGTTAACATAGGCTTTAGTTAACCTCGGATAATTATTATTATTGTATTCCCTAAATATCTGGGAACGAATACGGCTCACACAACACTGTAGTGTTGCGTGCCGGCTACAATGGCATTAAACGAAAACTAAATAAATAAAAATATTTTTTAATGTTAAAAATAATCAGTTTATGAATAAGTACAGAGAATTACTTGTTTTGGGTTTAGGTTACAAAATACATCGTCACAATATTTCTTCTATGTGGACACACATTTTTTGGAGAACCAGCTACGATGAATAACATGCGCTACTATTTTCACGGAGCGTATAGCGATAGCAGTGACGTTGTTAAGGCCCCTGCCTACGTAACGTGCGGCTCGAACTGCGTTACTGAGTGTTTCAAATACTCCTTTTCAACAAAACTATGAAACGCGCATCCAGGAGGCTTATTTACGGAGGAACACACACTTCAGACGCGTATTGTTGAGTCCTTTAAAGACTTCACATCACGCGCATTGTAAACGCCATTTCATAGCACTCCAAGAAGCCAACAATGGATCTTCAAAGTGATGTATCTAAAGACATCACATCACGCGCATTGTAAACGCCATTTCATATCACTCCAAGAAGCCAACAATGGATCTTCAAAGTGATGTATCTAAAGACATCACATCACGCGCATTGTAAACGCCATTTCATAGCACTCCAAGAAGCCAACAATGGATCTTCAAAGTGATGTATCTAAAGACATCACATCACGCGCATTGTAAACGCCATTTCATAGCACTCCAAGAAGCCAACAATGGATCTTCAAAGTGATGTATCTAAAGACATCACATCACGCGCATTGTAAACGCCATTTCATAGCACTCCAAGAAGCCAACAATGGATCTTCAAAGTGATGTATCTAAAGACATCACATCACGCGCATTGTAAACGCCATTTCATAGCACTCCAAGAAGCCAACAATGGATCTTCAAAGTGATGTATCTAAAGACATACGCGTCAGATCCGTACTTAACTACTCTACGGCCTTGCATTGAACCTGCCTGCAAACCTTACATCAATAAAGAAACAAGGTCGCCGCAGGAAGTCCTAGAGGCACGCAGCGCGACGCCAGTTCAGAGCCTTGCGCTTAGCGGCGATAGTGCACTTGATGGGCGTGGCAGTGTCGCCCTTATCGCTGCAGTGCTTCTCGGCCCCGAACACGGATATCATCTCCAGGTAGGCGGACGTTGTAAGGTAGAGGCGGCGCAACTGGAGGAGCAGGTTTCTAGTCCTGACAAGTGGGTTCACTCTCCTGTGGCTGGCTGCTCCGCACTTGCCTACATTAACTCATAAAATAACAATTCCCAACTGTCCCTCATTTGAAAATTCTTTCTTTTTTCCCTGAATTTACCCTGCAGAAATGAACACCTGAATATTACTATTAATAATTCCAGTATATTTCAAACTATTCAGCATAAGCAAAACAATATCTTTCTCATTTCGTACTTCATATTTTCACTATTCCAGGCAAGAAATTCAAACGTTTGATTGATAATTAAAAATTTTAAATACTGATAATGGACCTTAAGTAAACAAATAATCTATTGGTTTTTAACTGTTTGTTCAATGTATTAAAAGCTATTAGTACTTTAGTTTGTTTCTATTTTTAAAGTTGACATATTTACGATTATTTCTTGACGTAATATTTCTTTATGCGTAAGTTCCTATATAAATAAAAACTCATAATATATTGAATAAGTAATAAATTCCTTTTATTTGGCTTACAAAATCACCGATTTTATGGTGAAGGATAGGTCAGAAAAAAAGAGGCTGATCACAAAATAAACGATTCCAATGTACATCTGTAAACAGCATAAGCCTCGATACTAAGTCTGCTTTTAGAACCCAGTCCCATGAATTACGAAGGTGGCAACCTAAATTTCATTAATGGATACCACTTGTGATCTTATGAACGTTGCTAAGGCTGTCTATTGTCGGTGTGTGCTGGTAACAGTCGGGGTGTTCTGAGTGGACAACACAGTCGGAAATATAGTGGATAATAGACTGGGCAATACAGTGGGCAATAATATTGAAAATACAGTGGGCAATAATATTGAAAATACAGTGGGCAATAATATTGAAAATACAGTGGACAATAGACTGGAAAATACAGTGGACAATAGACTAGACTATACAGTGGTCAATAGACTGGACTATACAGTGGACAATAGTAAGGAAAATACAGTGGACAGTAGACTGGACTACATAGTAGATAGTAGACTAGACAATACAGTGGATATTAGACTAGACAATACAGTGGACAATAGACTGGACTATATGGTGGATAATAGACTGTAATACACAGTGGATAATAGACTGGACTACACAGTGGATAATGGACTGGACTACACAGTGGATAATGGACTGGACAATAGAGTGGGCAATAAACTGGACAATAGAGTGGGCAGTAAACTTGACTACACAGTGGACAATAGACTGGACTATACAGTGGTCAATAGACTGGACTATACAGTGGTCAATAGTCAGGGAAATACAGTGGACAATAGACTGGACTACATAGTAGATAGTAGACTAGACAATACAGTGGATAGTAGACTAGACAATACAGTGGACAATATACTGGACTATACAGTGGATAATAGACTGGACTATACAGTGGATAATAGACTTGACTAAAAAGTGGATAATAGACTGAACTACAAAGTGGATAATAGACTAGACAATACAGTGGGCCACAGACTGAACTATACAGTGCATAATAGACTAGAAAATATAGTGGATACTAGACTAGACAATATAGTGGACAATTAGACTAGACTATACAGTGGATAATAGACTAGACAATATAGTGGATACTAGACTAGACAATATAGTGGACAATAGACTGGACTATACAGTGGATAATAGACTTGACTATACAGTGGATAATAGACTTGACTACACAGTGGATAATAGACTTGACTACACAGTGGATAATAGACTAGACAATAGTGTGGGCAATATACTGGACAATAGAGTGGGCAATATACTGGACTATACAGTGGATAGTATACTGGAAAATACAGTGGATAATAGAGAGTATCATCGCTAAATTCCTGAACTTTCAGTTACGACTGAGGTCAAGTTATTTGCAGGTGACCTCGCTGGCATTGGTGAAGCCGCTACAGAGGTACGACGGTATTTTTTGATATTAAATGTGTTTGTATAAGTGTATGAAAATATGTACATAAAATAGGTTTATATTCTATGTAAATTTATTACAAATTTAGACCCTTAGCAGGCTAAACAATTTTGTATGCTACAAAGGTATCACAGTCTGTATTTACAGTAAAGTTATGAGCAAAGTTTGACCACCAAGCATTCTTTTGTTGGTAAACATCAGCTCTGGCGGAGAGATATACACTGTTGCTGTATTGGAAATAGCTGTTACCAGAACTATTTTAGAACTATTTTCAGAACCGTTCGTGACACAGACTGTATCAAAGCCTCCTTTCGATGGCATTGATATTCAAGCACACAGACACAGACCAGTCCTAAAATGTAGATCGACACAACTCGGACAGCGAAGAGCAGACCACACACACGTTATTGTGATGATGCTGCGGCGTCATCGCTTATGGACAGAGCGGTTAGCTTCAGACGCAGCCAGCACCAACCAGTTCTACTGAGCTGATGGGGTGAAAGGTTCTGGAAGCCAAGTCTTGATGGGAACAACGTTTCCCAAGTCGAACATAGGTTATTATTCCGTCAAATATTACCTTAGGAAGATTCTTATTCTCCCTACACACAAACACACACCAACTTATGTATAAACGGTGTCACATCGACAACGAGTACCTGTTTAAATAAAAACCCGTCCTACGAGTACTGCTCTACGAAAACCGCGTGGAATGTTTGTCTACGTCGGGGACGTGGAATCATACCTGTGTGTATGCCCCGTTGTACTATGTCGCGCTGCTGCCACCTGCTCGAGAGCTGGTACGGTATTGTCAGCCCGCTCGCTCTCTCGGCTGCCCCCCTCCTCCTTCCCTGCGGTCATCAAGACTAACTGAGAATATGTGTGCATAAGTGACGTTGTGTCGTGAACGTTGTTCGAGAGAGAAGCAGAGAGGGGCCTTTTAAGCGCGGAACTCTGTTCCCTCCAAGGGGGTGGGACTGCATTTATATGCCATAGCGAAATATACGTAACCTTCCTTGCGGGATTTATTTTCAATTTTATGGAATCCCGAAGCTTAAATATGCATTATGGAGGAATTCACCATATAACTGAGTTTTGTTGTCAAAATATTTATATTTTTTAAATAATACTTTTTTTTTGTATTTTTGGTGAACATTTTTGTTCTGTGAACTTTCTGATATTAATAAAGAAGTTTGAAAAAGAATCGAAATATTTTTATACCCAAATAAAGCACAGGAAAAATAAATTGTTGATGGTTGCTTTCGCAAACCCAACTATTTGCCTTTCTACCCAATTACGTGGGGAGGGGTGTCCCTGCTGTTTGGGATTAGTTCCACTGGAAGAGGTAGGAACAGAGATACCTGTCCCCATGTGTTGGCAAGCTACCGCCTTTATATATACATATATATATATATACATACATATATATATAATTTCCGTTACACTATAAGATTAAGACATCTGCGATTTTTTTTCATTTTTACTTCACTTTTCAGCATGATTTTCAAGGTAAAGTCTAACGATATGTACAAAATCCCACACTGGTTTTACAGTGTTACACATTCCTTACAAAACCAAACTATTGACACATTTTTTTATATTTATTTGCGATTTTTGGTACTGGAATTTTAATTTTCATATGTAACCCTAAAATATGTCATGTAAACAACATTATCTTAAAAAAAAAAAAAAAAAAAAAAAGGTTAAATATGGAATTGTCTACTGAACGATTTAAAAACTTTGAAAACTTTCGCTGTCTTTTTCTTAGCAATGTGATTTTATAGTACTTTTACGGTTACTTACAACTTTCCTGAAGCCCTGCTGAAGTTCTACTTCCACGATATTCCTCCGCCTCGTGCAAAAACTGCTTAACCAAGTCTAGACAATTACACGAGAGGGACAATGCACATAATTCGTGCACATTCAGTTTAATAATTGTTTGAATAAGAACTATTTATTTCTAGGTATTACGAACACACCTGTTTTCTCTCTGCTTGTATACATGTTATTTATGAATTCAATATTATTCTTTACAGATAAAATTCAAATAAAACTTAAATTTATCCAAAAGAAGGTAAGCCTACTTTTATGTTAACACAAGTGCATGAGGTTTGTTATGTATAACATATCTAGGAAACAACTAAGCGCTTCATGCCTCATGCTTCATGCTTCATGCTTCATGCTTCATGCTTCATGCTTCAGGTAGTGTTTCAAAGGTTTGATTAAAAGAGTGTGGAGAAACTGTGAATGGCTTATAGCAGATGTCTAACTCGTGCACTGGCCAGGCAATATCTGCATACAGACGAGCGCTCAAAGACTCACTTCCACTCCGCAATCCCAGTAAGAACAGATATCTTTCCTCAGATCTAATTTTAAGGCAGATTGACATGGAAGTTAGCATGGAGCTCGTTACGTTAACTTTACTTTGTCGTTATGTTCAGATATGCATCACACAGTGGCGTGTTCACACTGAATTAACAGTGACATGAAGTTAAATTTCCATGCGAGAAGGTGACCCAGTTTCAACATTACGTAATGCGAATGTAGTTTCAGCCAATAAGATTATTATTTTGCAATGGTAGTGTATTTATTTTTATTCTTTCAAACTTCCGTGTGGATCGTGCAGTGTGTTAATGACACATGGTTACAATGCTAGTGTAAATTTTAATTTGTGTGTTTTTGTTTGAATAAATTCAACAATCTAAAAAATAAACTCTAATTTAAAGAAAATCTGTGTGCACAAAGATATATCACTGTAGGTAAGAGGGAAGGTAAGTATTGGCTCATAGACGCATACTTTAAAAATATTGTAATGTACATATACGAGCGTTTACCAGATCCCACGTACAGCAATTTTGAAAGTACTGTATTAAAATTTGTCAAAGACGAGTCTAATTCCAACGTGAACACAGTTAGGAGTTTGTACAAAAAATTGCACCCTTTAGTCAAAGAAAAGTTAACAAAAATTCAATGTGAATCGGACATCAATCTCGATACTTAACGTCTTCTATTACACTGCGATTTTCCCGTGGATAAGCTTCTTCCTAGATAACGGAGGTCGAACACTCCATCTTGAAAGGCAATCAATTACATCACTTTGTCTTTTATTACTTCACATTTTTCACAGCTGTGTTTATACACTGATGAGCCAAAAAAACTGGCACACCCACCTAATATCTTGTAACACCCCCCCCTACCTCCGAGCACGCAGAAGTGCCGCAAGACGACGTGGCATGGAGGAATGCAGGAGGCAATTCACACCATGAATCCTGCAGGGCAGTCCACGAATCCAATATGCACCAATTTGAGAAAGGTTTGCACGTCTGTCACTTTTAATGATTCTCGTCAGTCGTCGTTTGTCCCGTTCTTTCACCATCTTTTTCCGGCCGCAGCGATGTCGAAGATTTGATGTTTTATCGGATTGCCGATATGCATGGTACACTCGTGAAATGACCGTACTCGAACATCCAAATGTTATCGCTACCTCGGAGATGATATGTCCCATCTCTCGTGCGCCGACTATAACACCACGTTCAAACTCACTTAAATCTTGATAACCTGCCATTGTAGTCGCAGTAACCGATCTAGCTGCCGACCGCACCGTGTTACTCTGACTGGCTCCATACCTCTGTTATTTGCATACGCACGCCTATACCAGTTTTTTTGCTCTTCAGTGTAGATTGTTCTAGAACATTGGTGGATGGCCCTGTCGTCATGCCTTAGTATTCGTTCGCAGAAAATAATCCAATTACATACATCAAATGTTGCCATCAAGTTGGCTCCATTTGGTAACTCAGTGTAAGTACTCCTTACGAATCATATTCCTTCAATTCTACACTCATGTGTGTGCAGCAGTGTCCTCTGAACAGATATGTAGAAGCGTGTAAATAGAGGATTGTTGAGGATCCAGACAATCATAGTTGTTCGACAGTGAGCTGTAGACGTTTCTACTGGCGTCAGTATGCCATCGACTTGAAAGGGCACTTTTCCAGTGCCTCGAGGATTTTGCACGGTGCAAATGATCAGCCTGCGTGGAGGAGTTTCATATCGCAAAGTTGCTGCTCACACGGGCACAGTGTCACGACAGTGATGCGAGAGTAGGAGCAGTGGAGTGAAGAGAACAGGACGAGCCCGAAAACCCTAAACTGGACCACAAGATGCGAGGATATCAGAGAATGTCACACATCGTCCGCATAGGAGTGATTGACTGCTCAGCTTCACGTAAGTGTTAGCAGGAAGTTGTGAGACTGCAACAAGTGTGACATTGTCTCTGCTACCGCTGCACGACGGTGTCTGCTTCGCGGAGGACTGTGCGCACGCAGTCCTTTGTGGAGAACCTGAGTCATCGACACGTCAGACTACGAACACACCCTTAGACACGCAGAGTGCCAACATGTAGTGTTATCAGGGCAGCCCCACTTCAACATTGAGGGCCGCAATAGCATTCGGCGATACCAAGGAGAGTACCATCTTGCAGAACGCATTGCTCAGTGTCATAATGCATGGAATGATGAGCGTGATAAAATGGAGAGCGATTGGTCATAACTGGTGATCCCTGCTCCTACGTATTGTGGGCACTCTCAAGAGGAGCCGCTACATCAGGGAGTTGAGGAGACTGAAGTCGTGCCCTTCCTTCAGCACACTTCTAGACCCATGTTATATGAAAACAACGTCCAGTCACATTTTGCCAGAAACAACCAGGAGGTTTTTGAAGCAAGGCAGATACCATTTCTTCCCTGGCCAGCATGTTCACCCGGCATGTCACATACTGACCATGTCTCTGATGTGGAGTACCGATGAACTGTGGACCCGGGTAGAAGCATCCTGGCAGAAAATTCCTCAGGAAGACATCCAGGGCCTGTTTGACTCAATACCGCGGCGTGTAGCAACTTTTATTGCAGATCGCGGAGACATTATAACAACACATATTAATGTTGTTGCATTTCTGTGAAACGGCAATCGTTTGTTTGTGGTACTGTTAGTAACGTGTGCAATAAATTTTCTTCCATAATGATAGTTACATAACGATCTTGCTTTAACAAATATGAGTGAACTACATCTCACAGCATATAAAATAAATTCTAAATTACTGGTGGGACCCCGCAGAGCTTTATAAATGTACCTTACTCAGGAGACAAACATAGCAAGCGGACACTGGTGTACTGTAGTTATGTGATGTGACCGAAGTTTACTAACCCTTAGTTAATATTCACAGTGTATCGCGGGGTTGCAGTACAAATAAGCTATGGTTCGTGGACGAAGGGTGCTTACTGACTGCGTGTATATAGTGAAGTAGAGACGCATGTAAGTGGCGTCTTGGGGGTGGGCCCCTGAGAAGGCGACAGAGGAATGCACGCTACCTCCCCTACCTCCCCCCTCCACCGACAAAACCCTCCCACTGCCGCTGCTGCCAACCTTGTTTGTTTTGCGCCTCAGCCCTGCCAACTACACCCTCATAAATCACGCCGCTGTCACTTAATTGCATTGCTACACATCGGCAATTCAGAAGGGCGCCCACGCCCACCGCTCCGCTTAGACGGCACAGAACAGGTGAGCGTGCAGAGGCGAAACAGGACGTGCTGTACCCTACGCCTGTGCGCACAGGGGCGTAGCCAGGGGGTGGTTACGGCTTGTAACCACCTCCCCTCTCCATTACAAATGTCAGGCCACGCCACTGTAAGCGCGCGCCTCTGATGGCATTTACCTGTAGGCTGTTGCGGTTAAGGTGAATCACTACCCGCCGTCGTGCATTTATTAATTTTCCGGTGGAAGTTCCGTCACAAAACGTTAAATTAAGTTTTTTTGATACACCATAAATAACAGCTTCTAAGATTTTATGAAATTGTTACAGCTTTCCTTATTTATTAATTTTAACTGGCGAGAGCCGAGAAGTGAAAGATTATGTCTTGTAGTTTACTGTAAGAATAATATTAACAACCATAGACAAGTAACAACTGCTTTTAAAAAAATCTGAACTACAGTGATTTTTGTTTTGTAAAGCCGTAAAACATGAAATGTGATCTGTGATCTGCAGGGAAAATACCGTAAGCACAGAGTGGCGAGAACTCCCTCACCAAGAATTGGACACTTTTGAATTAGACTGTTGAGAAAACCTTCCAGCCTGTAACTGCGTACATTTCAAATAAAGCACTGACTGAAATAATCGCGGCAACCTTGACCGAATTAAATAAGCTTTTACACAATTCAACGACTTTTAACAGTCGTAATATTAAGATTTAGGCACACGAAACTCCGTTTGACGCACGTGACAGTAAAGAGCGGCGTAATACTAACACATATAAGTTATAAAAACTTCCTAACGTCACCTGACCAACGCTTCATAAAGTGTTTTCTCTCTCTTCTTGGCGTGTTTCTAATGCAGGCGTTTGCAAACAAACAAGATTATAGGCGACAGTTCCGAACACCAGTAGTAAAGTATTTATTCACGCAACGAACGAAGCGTGTCTCTATCTGTGTTCAGTTGAGTCGTGTGTTGGGAATGTTCCTATGTTGTCCTGTTGTGACGTTTTCCCGGCTCCCGAGGACGCTAATGGTGCGGTCGTTGGAGCTGTGTCTACGGGCGAGTGAAGTCGTTTGTATCAACACAAATTTTGAAAGTAACTTGATGAACATTTTGCGAGTATATTAAATTATAATTTTGGATTACAATGCTCTAATCTTCAATATAGATTGTACACTAACGTTTGTGAAAAATGCAACACCAAGAAGGATACATGTGATTGAAATGAACTTTATAACACCGATTAGGTACATGCCAATACGCAATTGATTAGGATTACGGAACTGTACATGATCTCTGTCTTTGAGAATTCAATATGGTGTGAAGCCCCCACGTGCTGCAATCTGAGTCCCTAAACGTCGTTGCATTGAATCAAAGAGTACCTGGATATGTTCCTGGGGAATATCCCTCCACGTGGTTTCTATGCGAGTCTATAAAGCATCAACAGTTGTTGCTGGTTGATCCTCATGATTCTACACGGAGGATTGCCCGTGACTCCGGATTATCTCAAAGCACAGTGTGCAAAATCCTAGCTGATAATCGTTTGCATCCGTAACATGTACAACTGCACCAAGAACTTGGGAATAATTACTTTCCTAAGCGCATTGATTTCTGCAACTGGAACCTGGGCAAGAACTGTGATTTCCGTCGCAGCATTTTGTGGACTAACGAGGCCACATCCAAGAGTAATGGTGATGTTAACATACATAATGGCCATTGCTGGTCTGTAGTCAACCCACATTGGCTCCGTCAAGTGGATAACCAGCATGTGTGGAGCCTTAATACTTGTTGTGGCCTTCTCGGACATCGTGTCATAGGACCATGTTTTTTTGAAGGGCACTAGAATGGTGCAGCTTATGCAGACTTCCTTGAGAATATTTCGTATCAGCTGATCGAATATGTCCCTCTCGCTCTGAGATTAACACTGGGTACAACAGGATGGCTGCCCTACTGACTTTTCATGCAGAGCTCGGCTAGTTGCTGACGTGTTATTCCCCAGTCGGTGGATCGGATGAGCAGGTCCTGTGGCTTGGCCACAACGTTCTCCATACTTAATCCTAAATGCCTTCTATTTGTGGTGGAAAATTAAAGACATCATCTACGGTGTGCGTCCAACAACGAGGGAAGACAGAATCAGAGCAGCGTGTGGATGTCTCAGCTGTTCTGAGGTCCGCCGAGCAACCGCGATCCTTAGGAGAGCAGAGTCGTGTCTGGTACAGAGCGGTCCACATTTCAAACACTCATGAAGAGTGATGTGTGCGAATGAGTGTTAGCAGTTCCCATTTTATAGTAGTTCTCTCACACCATACCGGTATTTACAGTACACCCGACGTCCTTTCGATTGTACGTAAACTAGGTATGCACGCCAGAAAAAACAACATGTTTCGTTGATTTCCATTCGGTTGTAGTAAGAATAAAAATAGCTTTCGTTCAGTTTCATTGTGCATGAACTACGCAAGCCACAAACCATATGCTTAGATGATTTATTTTATTGTGCATAAACTATGCACGTCAGACAGCAACAGTCTTAGCAAATGTGGTTTCCTTTTAGATGGTATATCCAATAATACCATGTATGACCCATGATCTCCCCGTACCCCTACATCCAGTATGTTTGGGGGAATGGAATTACTACCGATCGATGATTCGTATAGGGTATAGTTATCATAATGTTTTCGCGAACCCCCAGTGTCGTGTTGTTTCCGAGAGAAAGGGGTGATACGGGTGCTGAGAAACACCCTGTATAGAAAACACTACAGGCACCACGCGCTCTCCACATCTTTGTATGAGTAAAGGTTATATATAAAAATAAGCAGCACTTGTACTTTGTCTATTCCGGTCTGCTTGAGCGTTGGCAACTAATACAAGTACATTCTCATGTAACATGCATCCATACTTACACACACAATTGCGCTGCGATGCACATGCGCGGAGATCACACGCACGCTTGCACTTCTGCATCTGCAACTTGTCTGTGCATTCAGTGCGGCACGGAGCGAAGCCGGCCTACGTAGTCTAGCCTAGAGTCGCACCGCGCACACAAGTACGCCGTAAGCCCTCTTATAAGCATAGTTGGCTGCCCACCGAAGCTACAGTCACCAAACTCATATCACAGGCATCGCTCCCGACGTCGAACAGGGCAGTGACGGCAATTATGCCTTAAGGCTCCCTAAGAGCATAGAGGGCTGCCATTTCCTATCTGCTAAAGCAATAGTCGTCAAATTAATATCACCTGCATCACTTCCGACTGCAATCAAGAAGATAAGTACAAGTAGGCCTTAAGCATTGTTATAAGCATAGTTGGCCAGCATTTCCTGAACCTTCGAAGTTCGGGAACATGTAACAACCGTGTACGCATGTATAGAAGACTAAGGTAGACAAACATACTAAGGCGTCGCAAAGTTACCGATGCGTGTAGGAGTGTAGGGTCTGAAATAGCACACATACACGCCGGTCTACACGCACTCGTCAATCGCCCACCGCCACCCTTGTCGTCTGCTGCCGCAGGTGTTTACCAACCCGGATCCACTCAGTGGCAGCTTGCCTCCCTTCGCCCACCGAAACTCAGGCTGTATGTATCATTGTGAAAACATATATGCATAAATGAAGGTAAGCACGGGCAATATACAACAAACAACTACATGCGAAAAAAATCAAGGTATTTATAAATGCACTGCGAGCATGATATAGGCCTAAAAAGTCGCAGGTAACTGTAAAATACATTTATACAGGGTGTATCTAAATTCGACTGAGAAACTTCGGCTGCAGGTTAATCACGAAAAAAAGAAGTTGAAACATATATATATATTTATTTATATATATACACGCACATACGACCTATGGTATAAATCGAATCCCAAGGGCGGCACGCGTCTTTGAAGTTGGAACCGACACACCAGATCATTAAAGATATCGAAGAAAATATGCAAGATGGAACACTGCCTTTCTTGATAATGTGTAATTGTGAAATGATATACAAACATCACAAACATTACACACCTGTCGCTGTCATTAAATTAATTCATGGAAGCAATAACTGTTACCACTCTTATTACGAGCCATTCAACATGATGCGGTAGCATATGTGGGATATTATTGATGGAATATGAATCCGCATATTCCATTTGACATAAAAGGTTGTCTTGCGTAAACACCCTTACACCCACCGTTTTCGAGTAATTCGCGTTGGAAACGTCAAAATAATTATGTTCAAAACCTGGGAGGCGAGCAACACACACAACACCCAATAACGAATGGTTGCGACTATCAAAGGGACAAGTAAACATAGAGAGAGTTACATAACAGTGGCGTTGAGAAATGCCATAAAACACACTAATTCTTAACAATAGCAAATTACACTACATATGTCTGTGTGCCATTTCCATGATGAGAGACTCGAGATTGCGGAATGAAATATGTGGTACCAANGAGAGAGAGAGAGGTACATAACAGTGGCATTGAGAAATTTTATAAATTACATCAAATTGAAAAAAACAGCAAATGTGGCGTATCAAGCATAAGTATTAAAAGAACAGAACCACCGTAGCGCCATCTGACTTTGAATTCGCGCAACAGTCACCCGAGAGCCGCGCTGTTCTAACAGTAGACTGCAGATAGGGTTCACCGTTCTGTCTTTGCTCATGTCCCCAATACCGACTCACACATCTCCAAAACAACTGTTAAAGTCACATGCTCAACACTGGTGAAATAATTTGTTTACCTTACAATTTTTTTCAACAGATTCATCCTTTTATTAGACTAAAATACTTTTACTAACTTAAAAATAAACTAGTTGCATTAAAGCTGCGTTACAGGAAGAATAAAAACACTTCAATGTTCTCACACGCATAAACAGTGTTCTGGACCTCAAATCCTATCCTCGTTGTTCTTGACGGTGGTGTTGGTAAAACATCAGTCCAATATTGAAACACCGAGAGTAGCTTTTGCGCAGCTCTCGTGCACAATCTACACAGTTTTATTTCTACGGCTATAACATGTGACACAGAGTACTGTAAGAGTTCTGTGCACTTACACTGCAATTGACGAGGACGAGTGTCATTCGCAGTTCCGTAGATCCCATACAAGGATGTTGTGTATAGTAAACATCTGGAGAGACCTTTGCCGGGATGCAAAAAAGGAGGGGGGGGGGGGNTGGGGGGGGGGGTGAAGCCAGTTTTGGGGAGAACCAAGGAGAATGTATATAGTTACTGCTCATTCCCACGTCTTAACTGTATATTGGAACAGAAGTCAACAAATTTTTTGTAACAAACAGAAAGCATCTCACTAAGAAAATACTAAATACAACCGTATTTCACATCAGCGTATCAATATTGCGAAACTTATTTGAAAAAATCTACGCCATCAGGTTTACCGTCAACCTTACAAAACATTTCTAAACCTTTCATTTAGCGTCTCTATAATAATTTTGAACTCATTCCTTTGACAGACTCCCAAAATATTTATAAGGCTTTTTTTTTTTTTTACTTCTCGTTAAATTACTATTTTGATTTTCGTTACATTATCCATTAAACGTTTCACAGTTACAAATTACTTTGTGAAATTAATCCAAACGTAAATAAATTAACTAAATAAATATGTNCCATTAAACGTTTCACAGTTACAAATTACTTTGTGAAATTAATCCAAACGTAAATAAATTAACTAAATAAATATGTTATGCTTAGACGTACAGCTATTTGATTTTTACAACATATTTTTATTAAACGGATTTTTCATGTTATGGTGAACTCTTCTATTTAATATTATACAATCATCAACCACTAAAAACGCTACATACATCATAATGTATGATTACTAACCTACTTTATAGATAGACTACTAAAAAGTTCAGTCAAGTCTGTCATTGAGATAATTTAANGAATGTATGATTACTAACCTACTTTATAGATAGACTACTAAAAAGTTCAGTCAAGTCTGTCATTGAGATAATTTAAAACATTTATCCCTGTAGAGAATTGAACCCATGCCAACTGATTCCGATAAAAAGTTGGGCTGGTAATTCATGAACAGAGCGAGAATTCTCACATTTTGTTTTTGTAAACGGCTGGTGTTGGAAAAATCTATCGAGTTTGATATACTGTTTAAACTCGAGGCCTGATAATGTTGAGAATAACACCCTCTAAACGTATCAACCCATTAGGTAAAAACCATGCCATTAGCAACCATTCCACAACCTTCCCGTAAAAGTTTAATGCATCTTAGATTAACACTGCCAATTTTTGGGAATTTTGCCCAAATATGTAGTAAGTACTTTCTTCCTTCTACTGTTCTACGTCATTTATAAAAAAAAAAAGAAAATAAATTTAGTTAGCGATGGCAAGAAAGCAACTGGACGTCAATACACAACATAACATGAAACTGTGTTTAAGCGGTTTAATTTACAAGTTTTCTGCCGACTTCGAGATTCATTTTCCTCTCGCCAGCCTTTCTTCCAGTACTTAGTTCATGGGTTTGGGCGGCTCTTAACAGCGAGGTCTTGAGGGCCGATGTGAGTGAAGTGAGGTGAGTATGGAGCAGCGCTGGAATGCAAGGGCGGGAGAAGCGGGAGATACCCGTGAAGACCCGCCGACCAGTGGCATCGTCCGACACGATTCCCACGTGCGAAAGTCTGGGAGTGACCCCGCCGGGAATCGAGCCCGGTCCGTCTTGGTGGGAGGTGAGTGCTCTAGCCGCTACACCACCGCGGCCTCGTCACGGCCAGGGCAAGGACGTTCCACGTAGAAGACGTCCACAGTGATGCTGGCTGGACCATCAGTCGCCGTACGGCGGGAGAGAGAGAGAGAGAGAGAGAGAGAGAGAGAGGGAGGGGCAGTCGGATGAGGATTCTGCGAGAGATGACTGGAGCGAGGAGGTTTGTCTGTTCCGCCTGCGCCGCNGAGGGAGGGGCAGTCGGATGAGGATTCTGCGAGAGATGACTGGAGCGAGGAGGTTTGTCTGTTCCGCCTGCGCCGCGGGCTAAACAAATGAGTGCGAGGAGGCGAGGCAGGTCCCGGCTTTGATCCNAGAGAGGGAGGGGCAGTCGGATGAGGATTCTGCGAGAGATGACTGGAGCGAGGAGGTTTGTCTGTTCCGCCTGCGCCGCGGGCTAAACAAATGAGTGCGAGGAGGCGAGGCAGGTCCCGGCTTTGATCCTCTCGACCAGTGGCCTTCCACGAGTGTTCACCACGTGACTATATCACAGTGACTGTGTTCCTGCCAGCTCGGATCTTCCTTCGAGACTGGGCGGAGTGCAGTTCTGACGTTCCATATCTCAGTTCTTTGTGATGCACATTGCGGGGTACATATCGTCACAAGTAAATAGCGTTAGGGCATATTGAAATTCGTATTAACAAAGAACAGAATTTATAACTTTACATCATTTCTTCAATAGTCACTTCGTTGGCCATTTTCCAACTCGTTACAAGCTGATAAACGAGCGACTGTGTGCAACTCGACCTTCTTAACATCTCGCAGTGGAACAACACGAAATTCAGGAAATGTTATTATGGAAGGCCATGTGCCTTGTTGGCCAGTGAAATTGGATAACAAATAACTACTGTCAGGTATTCCCAGTTTCATGTAACTTCAGTAAATTTTGACATTCTCGAAAAGAAGTGAGGTCACGATGTACACCTCCGCCACAGATTTTTTTTTCAGTGAAAAAAACTACCTTTGTATACAAACTCTACTAATCCAATGGCAGACATTGAAAGAATGACAACTTCAGTCCAGTACTTAGGCTACTATAGCTGGTTGCCACTTCCACCTGTTTTATTTTTGTTATGACCACATAATACACTAGATATGGTTCTGCTTATTTTATTAGTCGGGTGGGGAACTCTAGTTTATCGTCTTTTGTGAGAAACTATTTTTTTTTCTGTTTTTCTTATTAGTGTGTGGCATTTCGAACTCTCATTGTTTTGACGATGCAGTGTAAAATTTTAATCATACGGTAATAGCATTCAAATTACTATAACTAGAAAGTTGTAACTTCATCAAAATAACTAAATGCGATAAACGTGTCGTTGTTCATACCTATGCGAGAGAGATTGAACATTTCTAGTGAAGTTGAACGCGCACATAACAATTGCTGGATATTTTTATATAATGAAATACACTAAAGGCCATTGTATTTAGGCCACGTACATTTCAAAACCTGAAGCAAGAACAAAATGGCATGAATACGTCACCGCTAACACCGACGTGCCGAATGCACAATATAAATATCATAACAAATATTACCACACGTAAAATACGTTAAATTTTCAATTAAATAAATTAGGTTAAATAAAAACATTATATGTAAAGACCAGTATTATTTCAAATATTACGAAAAACATTATTTAAAATGTACGAAAATTTACTGTTTTCTTCGTAGTTCCAAAACACGTGGTGAGCCTTGGATGACAACTTCACTAAAATAAGCCACTTTTGTCGGCCAGTGATACCAAATAATTTATTTGCTGACTTATTCAATTAACAAAACACTTGAGCTGTTTCTTGAAACCAATAAATGTAAACGCCACAACGTAAATACTTTGACGTTCGCGCTTCAAGGTCAAGAATAATGACGGACGAAAGCAAACAAAAAACCTCTTTACAAAGCCGTAGACACATGTCGATGTTTCACTTCACTGAGGAGACTGTTCTAGTCACCTACGACGAACTACATTTAATGAAATACGCTAATAGAAAAATACGTAACTGCATATATAACGTTCCGAACCCACAAGCAAGGCATTTTCGCATATAGGTCAATTATGACGAAAGAGAGCACAAAGGCAATAGCGGGTGGATACTTGTTACAAAACTGTAATGTTCGTATGCTCTACCATAATATTTCTAAATGTTTTTAAAGCTTTTGCTCTACAACTCAAAAAACTATACATTGCTCTAAGAGCATAATTTAAACCACAAATGTTGTAATTATCGTTTAATTTCTAAATTAAAATTTTTTACGTCGAGTACTATTTTCTTCAATAAATATAACAAAGATTGTCAACATAATAACTTGCATCTTGCAACAACCATCAGCTGACACAGTACATTGAAAATGGGGCGTTTACTGTTTATATACTGTGTAAGTTGGTCACAACGTCAGTCAAAATTTACTGAAGTTGTATGAAACGGAGAATAGTGGCAAAAATCATTCCTTAATGGTGGTGGTAAGTCCCTCTTAAACGAGGAATTAGTCGAAATATACTGACTTCGATGGATTTGAGAGAAAATATACAGAAATATGCTACATGCCAACAATCTAAATAATCACAAGGAAAATATTGCGTTTTCAGCACGAAAAGAGGTATTTAAGTTATACACATGACTATACAAAAATTAAGTATATCCAGACAGCATCTATTTCCCCTCAATTTCAGACAATCTGCAACGATCATTCCGTGAGCTGATTCCAGTAGCCAATCAGCTGTGTTCCTGCTGCCTTGTTCCCATCACTCAAGTAGCGTCTACGAATAGCACAACATGTTTCTAAGTTTCACTTCAAAGTTCTTCCCACAATGATTAAAATACTGTCATTGGTCGCAATGAGCTCAAATTTATAAAAAAGAAAGGTGAATATTATAGCCCTGTATCTTCATCCGTTCGAAATTAAGAGTAGTCTTGAATCGTTATTTCCCTTATAATAAACTATATTTGATATGAGTTTATGAGAAATACACCCTTTTGGCTGTATAGGAATCGATGACTTACAACAGTACACTTTCCTGCTTCCTGTCAAAAAATAATTTATAGCAAACCGCTGTCTCGCATAACTTAGTCAGTGTCGGTGCCTATCAAGCAGCAGGTTCAATATCCTACCGCAGTTGCCTATCAAGCAGCAGGTGCAATATCATACCGCAGTTGCCTATCAAGCAGCAGGTTCAATATCCTACCGCAGTTGCCTATCAAGCAGCAGGTTCAATATCCTACCGCAGTTGCCTATCAAGCAGCAGGGTCAATATCCTACCGCAGTTGCCTATCAAGCAGCAGGTTCAATATCCTACCGCAGTTGCCTGTCAAGCAGCAGGTTCAATATCCTACCGCAGTTGCCTATCAAGCAGCAGGTTCAATATCCTACAGCAGTTGCCTATCAAGCAGCAGGTTCAATATCCTACCATAGTTGCCTGACAAGCAGCAGGTTCAATATCCTACAGCAGTTGCCTGTCAAGCAGCAGGTGCAATATCCTACCGTAGTTGCCTGTCAAGCAGCAGGTTCAATATCCTACCGCAGTTGCCTGTCAAGCAGCAGGTTCAATATCCTACCGCAGTTGCCTATCAAGCAGCAGGTTCAATATCCTACCGCAGTTGCCTATCAAGCAGCAGGTTCAATATCCTACCGCAGTTGCCTATCAAGCAGCAGGTTCAATATCCTACCGCAGTTGCCTATCAAGCAGCAGGTTCAATATCCTACCGCAGTTGCCTATCAAGCAGCAGGTTCAATATCCTACCGCAGTTGCCTATCAAGCAGCAGGTTCAATATCCTACCGCAGTTGCCTATCAAGCAGCAGGTTCAATATCCTACCGCAGTTGCCTATCAAGCAGCAGGTTCAATATCCTACCGCAGTTGCCTATCAAGCAGCAGGTTCAATATCCTACCGCAGTTGCCTATCAAGCAGCAGGTTCAATATCCTACCGCAGTTGCCTATCAAGCAGCAGGTTCAATATCCTACCGCAGTTGCCTATCAAGCAGCAGGTTCAATATCCTACCGCAGTTGCCTATCAAGCAGCAGGTTCAATATCCTACCGCAGTTGCCTATCAAGCAGCAGGTTCAATATCCTACCGCAGTTGCCTATCAAGCAGCAGGTTCAATATCCTACCGCAGTTGCCTATCAAGCAGCAGGTTCAATATCCTACCGCAGTTGCCTATCAAGCAGCAGGTTCAATATCCTACCGCAGTTGCCTGTGTGTAAAAAGTAGCTGTAAACTGGAAGTGGTTTACAGACAAGGCCGGCCTGTTATTTCGAAAGTACATTTTTAAACGAAATATTCAGTTCTAGAATTATCCATTGGCATAAATTTTAATTAATATCTTTCCTTAAAATGATTGCCTGAAACGTGCGCTGTTTCCTGTAAGAGTTCCTGTGCGTCTGTGTAACTGTATAAGTATGTGTATGTATGCATATATGTATATATAAACTACTCAAAATACAAAAGTTGTCATGACTTTGTATATGTTTTATCTATCCAGCACCATTCTGCTGAAATTGAATATACACAAACTTCTCAAGGTGTCCGTAAACTGAAAACAATACAGCATTTGTAAAGGAACAGTTCTTGTGCCTCCCATCTATAAATAAACGTATTTATGTGTGAAACAGAACTGGTTCTTGAACAAACCGGAAACATAATGTGGTAATTGTGCACACCTGTGGACTGCCAATAAGCTGTGTTACCGCCTCTCGCCTGCATTTCGTCAGCATAGCATCTTGTCATACTCCTAACCATTATACGAATACACGTTAGTGGAATGTGTTGCCTCTCCTCTCGTAGGGTCTCCTCTAGTTGGGCATGTGTAGGGGGGCGAGGGGGGTCTGGACGTCCTCTAACTTGTCTTTGCAGATGACCCCTGACCTAAGCCGATAGAGCACCAATGGGGTGATCTGCAAAGGAAAGTCAGAGGACGTCGAGACCGTCCACAAGCACTTGCCCACCAAGGCGAACCGGGCTCGATTACCAGCGGGGTCGCTTCCGAATTTTTACATGTGGGAATCATGCTGGGTGAAGCCCCCAGTCGGCACGTTTTCTCGGGGATCTTCCGTTTCCACCACCCTTGCATTCCGGTGCTGCTCCATACTCACCTCGCTTCACCCTCATCGGCTCTCAAGACCTATATGTTAAGAGACGCCCAACTCCTCTCCACTCACTCGATAGTTGAATGAAAGTTTTTATTTTGCCGGTTTTACAGTGAGCCATGACCGCTGGTGAGTAAGTGTGTGACTCACGCGACTTCGACAGGTGGATAGGACAGACTGAGGGTAGCTGTCAGAGTGGCGGTGCTATAGGCGGATGTCAGGAGTGCTCTGGTTCCGCCCCATTTACCCTACTACGAGGAGCAGCCCCATAGCAGGCAGGCTGCAGCATCTCCACAACCTACTACTGCTCATTTACCACCCTGAACTAGCCTATACACGATTCATTAACCACTCACCATTTACTGGCCAATCATTACAAATTAACCATGTTCTATAGGAGTTCTCAATGTCGTTACTATTGCTAATCCCTAGAAACTTCCGTAATTCGCGTTCTTATTTGAGGACATAACAGACTAGGAGACGTTGCACCTTTTATTGGTTTTATTACTGTGTCACAGTTAGCCTGCCGCGTCCCGGGCGCATGCGCACCAACAAGGAACAGATTACGTCAGCATAGCCCAGTCGCGTCCCGGGCGCATGCGCACCAGCAAGGAACAGATTACGTCATCATAGCCCAGTCGCGTCCAACCTAGTCGAAAGGGAAAATGACACCTGACTTACGCGGAAGCGAATAAACAAATGACTGACTTAAATATATATACATATATATATATACAGTGGCACACAGTAATATTCGGCTACCGATGATTACCGCAGTTTCATTGCCTTATGTTACATTAGAAATGAAGATAAACATAACACATATCGCACAATAATTCTTGTGTGCATTTAATGAAATGCAATTGCAGCAGATAACTGAAATGAGCAGTGTAAGTTAATGAAACACAATATTTTGTCCTCGCGTGCTGCATAAGTACGCCACTTTAATATCCGGTCAGTTGTGGTGGACGCGTGGCACAGGCACGATTCACATTGCGTTCGTACCTCGTGTCATTCCCTGCACGCTCTCTGCGCTGAGAGTTTCTATTGGGTAGCTCTGTTGGCTGCGTCAGTCAGACAAATGGGACGTAGGGCAGGAATACAACGTTTGAAAAGCGGCAGCTGGTCATTTTTCATCATGCAAAGAAGAAATATCAACGAGAAATTGCGAACCTCTTGAATCTGCCGAGGCCCACTGTCGGAAACATCATTAGAATATTTGAGAAGGAAAACAGAATAAATTTGGTACCTCAAAAAGGATAGTCAAAGAAACTACGCGAGAGAGAACATCTTTTAATCAGGGAAATAAAAAAAAAATATCCGAAAATTAGTTCTTGCAAACTTAACACGGAGGTACTCAATGCATGTGGAAAGAACGTCCATCCAGAAACCATTCGACGAGTTATCAGAAGAGCAGGATATATTGGCAGGGTACCTAGAAAGAAGCCTTTCATTAATGAGGCGAATAGAATAAAACGACTTAAGTTCGCCATAGACCACGCTGACAAAGATGAAAGCTGGTGGAATGGTGTTATTTTGGTTGATGAGACGAAATTGAATGCGTTTAGTTCAGATGGCAGGGTAACAGTATGGCGCAAGCCAAATGAGGAGTTAAAACCTGGGAACATACAACCTACTGTGAAACACAGTGGAGGTAGTATTGTGATCTGGGGATGTATATCTACAGCAGGTGCTGGCGAGGCTGTACGTGTCGATGGAACAATGAAAAAAGAAGACTTTCTCCACATCCTGAAAGCAAACCTACACAAGAGTGCTGATAATCTGGGCATTAGGAACACGTTTATGTTCTACCAAGATAATGACCTAAAACACAAGTCGTACATTGTCAAGAGCTGGCTTTTGTATAACTGTCCCAAAGTCATTAACCCACCTCCTCAATAATCTGACCAGAATCCCATAGAAAATCTGTTGGATGAACTCAAAAGAAGACTGAGAACAACATAATTATGTCCACAAAATAATTACAGACAAGGTTCAAGGAAAATAGTTGCTAATATGCCACAACGCCCGCGAGAAATAATTAAACAGAATGGCCATGCTGCCAAGTACTAAAAGATTGTGTGTTTAGTTTGCAAAGAGGATTATGTTTGTGTTTGAATGATGATGGCCGAGTATTAAGGAGGCGTACTTATGCAGAATGGGATTACAAAATCATATTGTTTGTTAAGTTGCATTGCTCATTTCGGTTATTGACTAACGTTACATTTAATTTAAAGCAGACAAGAATGGTTCTGCAATATGATTTATATTTATCTTCATTTATAATGTAACATAAGGCCATGAAATTGCGATAATCATAGGGGGCCGAGTATTAATGCGAGCTAATGTGTGTGTGTATATATATAATATATACAGACACCCATATATATATAACAGTATAATTTGAATTTTCACAGTTTTCAATCTGAAANGTATATATATAATATATACAGACACCCATATATATATAACAGTATAATTTGAATTTTCACAGTTTTCAATCTGAAAAGCAACGACGCTTCCAACATTTTTGTTCAGTACACAAATGTTACGTCCTTATGTTAAGCATCATTGCTCAGGGTGTCACAAGATCTTTGCGACAAAATTCTAGGGGTTTATAAGTACTGTAATGAAGAATAACGTTTGTGAGAGAACGGATTTCTGGAGACGCCTCGTTTAGAATGCTACGCATCCTTGTACAACACGTTATAACGCCTGGCTAGTTGGCAGTTAGCTTAACACACAACATGCACCAGCTGCCTACCACCCAGGACACAGTGGTATTAGATTATGTACTGTAGGGGTGATGGTATTAATAAGTAGCTAGACGTTTGTAGGTTGCAGTTCTTTATTGACTGCCTGTTACAAATTTTCATAATTTATCTAAAGCAGGTGTTCAAAATGGCGGCGCTCCGCTTGATTGCAGTGCCGATCCATTGCCTGGCAGACCATCTCGAATATTCCAGAAGTGGTTTGAACCACGTTGCATGCCACTTGTATTTGTCCTACGAGAACGTCGTGGTTATCCACAGGCGTAGAGTGCACACAACTTCTTATGTAGTCCCACAGGAAGAATTCGACTAGTGTGAGGTCAGGTGACCGTTGTGGCCATGACACAGGGCCGCCTCTTCCAATACACTTAACACCAAACGTGTCGGTAAAGTGTTGGGGAACACAACGGTTGAGATGCGGTGGGGCGCCATCATGTTGATACCATATGTTGACTCGTGCGTTCAGCTGAACGTCTTCTAGCAGCTCGGGTAGCTGTTTGCCAGGAAATTGTAATACGCCTGGCCGTGTAAACGATATGGAAGGATAAAGGGTCCAGTAACTTGTTCGTGGATAATGCCAGCCCACACATTCACGGCAAACTGTTGTCGGTGATGTGTGGCCACCACTGCACGAGGGTTTTCTACTGCCCACCCATGACACGGAGGTGTGGCTGACGTCTGTGTCGTGAGCGGTCATGTGAGCGCTTGTGGACGTGTGCGCCTCAACTCTGTCCGGTACTTCCTCTTCACAATGCGGCGTACGAGCACCTCTTGCCGTGGCGCCCTCGTGCAGTGGATGGAAGGCCCCATACTCGTGCAGTCACTGGTGTAGTCTCTGGAGAAGTGTGTGATGTGGCTGCCGTCTGTTGGGGAAGCCTTCCTGACACTGCTTCACACCTTCAGCCTCTAGCTTCACCGTACAGCATATGCACATCCGCCAGTTATGATGATGAATAAGCGTCCATGACTAGTCTGTTGTACGAATAGCAGTCACGGTAAACACACAACTGTTTCGACTGAGGCAGCGACAACGACGCAGGTCTGTGCAGTGGAACGTGGCGAGGGGAGGACGTAACGAACTGCGCACAGCTCGTGCGGTCCAATGCGGCTCTCAGAGCTTGTGATACTGCCTACCTCTTCAAGAAAGAGGCGTGGCTCTGTAACCGGCCCTCGCGTTCACTAGCTACAGACGACTGCATGACTGGCAGTAGGCACGTGACACGCAACCCGCGGAATGCCTACGTCCCAGGTTCCTGCAGCTGTTTTACAACGACGCCTGGCGTCCTAACGGAGCGTCTCCGGACATCTGTTCTCCGACCAAAGTGTTTTCCATTGCATTATCTGTCGCCCCAGAAGTTTGCCGCAAATATCCTGTGACAACCTGTACACCTCCCAAAAAGACCACGTTTTACATACACGTGAAAGTGTAGTGTGGTGCGTGTTACGTGGGCTTAACCGGCAACCTCACTTACAATACTGAACAAAGTATTTTAACGAAGCTATTGCAATGATGATCATTTCTGTGTTCTTAAAAACTGTAAAACCAAAGTATCTTTCGTCTAAATATTGGAAAGGAAACTTGCCAACATCAGGGTAAAATAATCTAGCTCCGTTCAACATTCTGTTAAAAAAACGGGAGCTTTTCCAAGAACTAGAAGGTTATGATAGTTTCACTTGACTATACTTATTGAAATACTTTTTTTCAATTTTAAAATACAGTGAAAGGTTTAAAATTGAATTACAGCAACAAGCAATTTCAAACACACATATCATTACAACATTTATTCCAACACAATTAATGCATTAAAAACACGTAAATATGTGCATACTGAAACAATTTAACATAACAAGTAATACCTTTCAGCTCATTTCATATAAATTCACAACTTTTATGAATTCCCAAGTATGTGCTCTGCAGTATCACGTCGCCTTCGCGTCCACTCTACGATTGTGCAATGCGCAGTGAACTAGTTCTTGCTCTGTCGAGCTGCACAGGCATTGGCCTTAGCAGGCGATGTGGAAGCACCTGAGGGAACCCACAGCCTGCTCACTGCGATTACAGTTCCACTTCGTCCAATATATACTATTATTTCATTTCATACTGATTTAAGTTTTTGTGAAGTAAGATTTGAAAAATTGCTGCAATAGAAGTTTAGTTATTTTCCGTGCTCTGATGTGCAGATATGAAATCCAAACTATGAACCTGACATTTGGTCGCAAACAGAATAGTATAAACTTTAAAATATCAATGCGTTTCTGTCTTTTTTACAACTATCAAATACA
>NQII01000881.1:410943-453299 GCA_002778355.1 Clitarchus hookeri | reverse complement strand
ACGTGGTTGGTGTATACATGACCTGCCGTCGGACCACTGCCATCACACTGGACATCACACGCATGTCGGCCAGTCCCTCCGACGTCAACTTCGTCGTGCTGTCTACACTGCAGTCCTACACGTATGTAAGCCAAGCTAACACCTTCTCTCTCGTTATACGTGTGCTTTCGGAAATAGTCGCCCCAATATTGGTTGCATATGATGAGTTGCTCTCAGTACATACCAAGTAGCGCCTACATGTGAAGGAAGTGTACCGTCACCGCTGGACATTTTGTGAGAGTTTTAAAAGTAAGCGGAAGGTCCTTGGTACTTGAAACAAGAAGAATTTTTATTTGTTAAGTAGTATGTACTGCTAAATAAGGCAGAGTCGTAATTCCATAACACTTGAATGCGAAAAAAATGGTATGCTATAAGAGTGAGGCGACCCCTGTTATTTCTATGCAGGTGGACGTCAACACCGTTTGTTTCCTAGCTTGGAAATCTAGATAACAGTAAACATCCAGACAATCATGAGAAGTTTGCTGAGAATAGTAAACTCCGTGAATATCTAACAATAAAGATGTTGTTCAAAATAATTACTTGTTATATCTTGTTTTTCAAAGGATTTTCTAAATTTCTGACAAGTCGTGACAAAAATTATGTTAAAAAAAGGCTTTCGTCACCATTCCCCTTAATAAATTGTTATAGTTTGTATTTAACNGTCGTGACAAAAATTATGTTAAAAAAAGGCTTTCGTCACCATTCCCCTTAATAAATTGTTATAGTTTGTATTTAACCATATCTTTTTTTTAACCATACATTTCGTATTTTAGATTATGAGTTGGTTTGACATAATTACAAAGCGCAAGACTCAAGGTTATAAAATGTTTATACTTAGTTGTGTCTGATTTGCTACGTTACTACACAATATTAGGTTTATTTATAACANCAAGGTTATAAAATGTTTATACTTAGTTGTGTCTGATTTGCTACGTTACTACACAATATTAGGTTTATTTATAACAGGCGGAGGTATGTTGCTTTAGATTTTCACGGTATTATAATTTAGCAATAATGTTTACGCTTGCTCAGTTGGTATTTGATTTCCGATCTTTACTAACTATCAGTAGCCTGATGCTGGCAAGTTCGGGGAAATGTATTTTCCAACAACGCAAGCTTAAAATTACAGTAGACATATTTTATGTTGCCCAACACTTAAAATAGCTATAATAATTGCAGACTGTTGAGAAAATCACCTGAAATATTTCGTAGGGACGTTCCTTGTTTACAAAAAGGTTGACATTGTATTACGCAACACAACTTATAGCATAGCTCAATTCCCAAGGGAGATATATCAGTTAAAAATCGAGTTTAGAAATGGAATTTTTGCAAAAAATTAGAAACGACGTTGACTTAAACTACAGTAAGAAAAAAAAATATTATTTCTTATCTCCCACCACTGCTCCGAGGACAATAAAGGCAGTAAATATCTAACAATATAAGAAATGCCCAGAATTAATATTTATTTATTATCTTGTCAAATGTTTCGATAAATAGTCTAAAAACAACTTATGAAGAAAATCGGGTTGATATGCAGCTCTCGTGCCCCATTTCACTCAATGAAGAACGGAAGTTTGGCGCTGAAAAATACAAAGTTTGGAGCCGCGGAACTTCCCCCTCCTGGAGGGTTTGGCACCGCCCCCCCTCCTTTCTTACCTAACCCCATCCTTCCTCTTTCCATACCCCCTCTTTCACATCCACCTCCCCTTCCCTTCGGTGACGATCGTTTGACACAGAATAGCTGAGTACACTGGTGTGATGGCNTCTTTCACATCCACCTCCCCTTCCCTTCGGTGACGATCGTTTGACACAGAATAGCTGAGTACACTGGTGTGATGGCTTCCTTGATGTGAGCATACATACCTATACGCTGTTTGGCCGGGTGAGGCTCTGGAAAGAGAGTTATTCCTGATTGGCTACTGCGTGTTGCCAGATGCTCGCTATTGGCTAAACTGCTGGCTAACAGGCACTATTAGCGCCACAAATGCTGANCCCTTCCCTTCGGTGACGATCGTTTGACACAGAATAGCTGAGTACACTGGTGTGATGGCTTCCTTGATGTGAGCATACATACCTATACGCTGTTTGGCCGGGTGAGGCTCTGGAAAGAGAGTTATTCCTGATTGGCTACTGCGTGTTGCCAGATGCTCGCTATTGGCTAAACTGCTGGCTAACAGGCACTATTAGCGCCACAAATGCTGGCGGGTGAGCGCGCAGTCTGATGCCGTACTGAAGACATCCGTCTCTGTATAGTCTGCAACAGTTAGTATACAGCTAGGCCGGGGCGACGGCCTGTGCACAGGCCTCTAGGGAGGTGAGTCACCAGCACTAATGGCGGGCACAGTAAGTAAACAGGCGCTGATTGGCCGACGGCGTTCCAGCATGTTGCTTGCTGACCAGTGCTGCCATGTTGCTGGAGGCACACGCTGTTACTTAATGAAGCGGCGACAGGCAAAACTCACTGTGCCACGGCCATATCGCCCTCGNTGAAGGGTGACGTGGTTGGTGTATACATGACCTGCCGTCGGACCACTGCCATCACACTGGACATCACACGCATGTCCGCCAGTCCCTCCGACGTGGACTTCGTCGTGCTGTCTACACTGCAGTCCTCACGATGAAGGGTGACGTGGTTGGTGTATACATGACCTGCCGTCGGACCACTGCCATCACACTGGACATCACACGCATGTCGGCCAGTCCCTCCGACGTGGACTTCGTCGTGCTGTCTACACTGCAGTCCTACACGTATGTAAGCCAAGCTAACACCTTCTCTCTCGTTATACGTGTGCTTTCGGAAATAGTCGCCCCAATATTGGTTGCATATGATGAGTTGCTCTCAGTACATACCAAGTAGCGCCTACATGTGAAGGAAGTGTACCGTCACCGCTGGACATTTTGTGAGAGTTTTAAAAGTAAGCGGAAGGTCCTTGGTACTTGAAACAAGAAGAATTTTTATTTGTTAAGTAGTATGTACTGCTAAATAAGGCAGAGTCGTAATTCCATAACACTTGAATGCGAAAAAAATGGTATGCTATCAGAGTGAGGCGACCCCTGTTATTTCTATGCAGGTGGACGTCAACACCGTTTGTTTCCTAGCTTGGAAATCTAGATAACAGTAAACATCCAGACAATCATGAGAAGTTTGCTGAGAATAGTAAACTCCGTGAATATCTAACAATAAAGATGTTGTTCAAAATAATTACTTGTTATATCTTGTTTTTCAAAGGATTTTCTAAATTTCTGACAAGTCGTGACAAAAATTATGTTAAAAAAAGGCTTTCGTCACCATTCCCCTTAATAAATTGTTATAGTTTGTATTTAACTATATCTTTTTTTTAACCATACATTTCGTATTTTAGATTATGAGTTGGTTTGAAATAATTACAAAGCGCAAGACCCAAGGTTATAAAATGTTTATACTTAGTTGTGTCTGATTTGCTACGTTACTACACAATATTAGGTTTATTTATAACAGGCGGAGGTATGTTGCTTTAGATTTTCACGGTATTATAATTTAGCAATAATGTTTACGCTTGCTCAGTTGGTATTTGATTTCCGATCTTTACTAACTATCAGTAGCCTGATGCTGGCAAGTTCGGGGAAATGTATTTTCCAACAACGCAAGCTTAAAATTACAGTAGACATATTTTATGTTGCCCAACACTTAAAATAGCTATAATAATTGCAGACTGTTGAGAAAATCACCTGAAATATTTCGTAGGGACGTTCCTTGTTTACAACAAGGTTGACATTGTATTACGCAACACAACTTATAGCATAGCTCAATTCCCAAGGGAGATATATCAGTTAAAAATCGAGTTTAGAAATGGAATTTTTGCAAAAAATTAGAAACGACGTTGACTTAAACTACAGTAAGAAAAAAAAATATTATTTCTTATCTCCCACCACTGCTCCGAGGACAATAAAGGCAGTAAATATCTAACAATATAAGAAATGCCCAGAATTAATATTTATTTATTATCTTGTCAAATGTTTCGATAAATAGTCTAAAAACAACTTATGAAGAAAATCGGGTTGATATGCAGCTCTCGTGCCCCATTTCACTCAATGAAGAACGGAAGTTTGGCGCTGAAAAATACAAAGTTTGGAGCCGCGGAACTTCCCCCTCCTGGAGGGTTTGGCACCGCCCCCCCTCCTTTCTTACCTAACCCCATCCTTCCTCTTTCCATACCCCCTCTTTCACATCCACCTCCCCTTCCCTTCGGTGACGATCGTTTGACACAGAATAGCTGAGTACACTGGTGTGATGGCTTCCTTGATGTGAGCATACATACCTATACGCTGTTTGGCCGGGTGAGGCTCTGGAAAGAGAGTTATTCCTGATTGGCTACTGCGTGTTGCCAGATGCTCGCTATTGGCTAAACTGCTGGCTAACAGGCACTATTAGCGCCACAAATGCTGGCGGGTGAGCGCGCAGTCTGATGCCGTACTGAAGACATCCGTCTCTGTATAGTCTGCAACAGTTAGTATACAGCTAGGCCGGGGCGACGGCCTGTGCACAGGCCTCTAGGGAGGTGAGTCACCAGCACTAATGGCGGGCACAGTAAGTAAACAGGCGCTGATTGGCCGACGGCGTTCCAGCATGTTGCTTGCTGACCAGTGCTGCCATGTTGCTGGAGGCACACGCTGTTACTTAATGAAGCGGCGACAGGCAAAACTCACTGTGCCACGGCCATATCGCCCTCGCAAACTGGCAGTCGTCTGATCGCCGTGCTTCAACATGGTGTGGCAGAGTCAGTACTTGGAGGGGTTGCCGTCTGGGGAACACCACGTAGTCGACGGCTCACGTACAAGCCTGAGTAGGCCCACGGGGTCAACACAGGGCAGGCAGGAGGTGAGGTCGTATCGACCAGCTGCTCCAACACATCTCTGTCCCAGACTGGGACACCGTTTTATTTTTAACTGACTGCACCATGTTCCTGGAGAATGTGACTTGTGGCGAGATAAATTCTGCTTCGGTGTTAATGACGGTTGTTTACATGTGTGGTGCCGACCGACTGAGCGACTCCTAGGACTAATGTCAAATTATTGTGTACGCAGGCATTACTTAAAATGTCCATTCTCATCTCGTATTTTTTCAGGAAATATTAAAAAGTGTACGAGGCGTCCAGAGCACCCTCCAATCCGTTCTGCAGACATTAGAAAAAAAACATGGATATGTTCTATCCCATGAGGACGATACTCGCCTACCGTTGGTACAAACCAGGGCGCTCTGCAAGCAGTTCCTCCCCTGGCCGGCACGATCCCCAGACCTGTCCTCCACTGAACATCAGGGGACTGGATTGAGAGTTGTCTTGTCCTCGACACCGGAAACAACCCCTGGCCAACTGAGCGGTTTATTTACACTTTTTATATCAAACATTTGAAAAATCACCCCATGTATGATGTGTTACTTGTTTCCTAAATATGTTACGTGTCACAAGTGTATTATGCCTGTGTTGACATAAATATATATAATATTTGATTAAATTAAGCTTCTACCTATATTATATGTACTTTATAATATTTGATTTAAATTAAATATAAATAATAAACAGAGAGGAAATAGGTGTGTTGGCAATAGCTAGTAAGAAATGCGGCGCGTTGTCTCTTTAGTGTAATTTTCTAGACTGAGTTAAGCTTTGTTTACAGGAGGTGGAGGAATATCCTGGAAGTAGAACTTAAGCAGGGATTCATAAAAGTTGGAAGTAACCATGAATGGACTATACTAGGTGAAATTTGCATGGAAATACATTTTCAACGATGATGTATTCTTCACGATTAAATATCGTTATAACACGAGAGTTACGGCCTTCAGTGCTCATGCAGCAAGATACTGTATGAGGGAAAAAAACCATAATTGTGACATGTGAGAATTAATTTTAATTGAGCTGGATAACAAAAAAAAATATTGCATGTGTGTAAAATTGTTTATCTTGTAGATTTTATGTCATAACCACCTGAATTAAAATTCTATAATTTTTCATAAGCACAAAACGGATGTTCCAAATTAACATCTACACTCTTTGTATGCTAATAAGAGAGGAACTATTGAAGGCAGGTTGAGCAGACTATGTGCATTAGAAGTCNGCATCTACACTCTTTGTATGCTAATAAGAGAGGAACTATTGAAGGCAGGTTGAGCAGACTATGTGCATTAGAAGTCACAAGGTCCACGTTGGGAGGCTGCGAATGCACGTAGCCATTCTGCTGTTTTCAACCACGAGCAGCAGCACTACTAATGTAGAGGAAATGGCGGAAATAACAAGGTCTTCTTTCGAGCAACGTAAATGGCTTTTAAAGTTTGATTGGCAATGTGAGAACATAGAGATGATGAAAGGGCAGCATTCGATACAACGCCACCGTCTCATGTAACATTGGCACGATTACATGACATGTTTGGGAGATACAGAACTGTGTGTGATGTGAAGAATGCACAGTGTGGCAGGAAGAGAACAACAGTGGATGAAGGAAGTGGAGTGGAGTGAAAATATTTGGACGGGAGCCGCACCGAAATGAAAGGCTGGGGTGAAACAGGAAATCCCCCGAGAAAGCCTAACCAGCGGCATCGTCTGGCGATTCCCACATGCAAAGTCCGGGAACTACCCCACTGGAAATGAACCTGGTTCGCTTTGAGAAGAGGCAAGTAGTCTGACCACTACACCACCGCGGCCTCATGGAGGAAGTGTGGGGGCTGTGTTGCACATATTTACATGTTCCCCTGGGAATTCGAAATACGTACAGCAAGCTGCGCCTGTGTAAGATATAAGTAATAAAGTGTTCATCGTACTTTAAAACAAGCCACGTGGAGGCCATACATTCCTACGGTACCTTACACTATAAATGAAGACGGCCCTGATAGGCGAGTCGAATTTTTTTAGTGGGTTGTGAACATGTGCAACGACAAAGAACATTTTACTGAGGCGATGTCTGGACCGATGAGGCAACCTTGAAATGGAATGGAACCGTCAACCACCACAACAGTGTGTACTGGGTCGATGAAAATCCCCACTTTGCGGCAAAGCAAGCAGTCAAGTTTCCTGTGTTAACAGTGAGGTGCAGTACATCTGTCAGAGGACTAGTGGGACCTCTCTTCTTTGCTGGAACGGTGACAGATGAAACTTACCATACCATATTGCAGGAAAACACTGTGCCTGCTGTATATCAACTATACCCAGATGTTTGAGTTTTCTAGCACACGTTACCATCGACACACGGTCGCTGCTGGTTGAAGCATTTGTTGCTAAGTGGATAGGACGACGAAGAAATATTGAGTCTCCACCCTGACTCCTTGATTTAACGCTGTTAGATTTGTATCTGTATGTGCCACAAAGACACGGACAGTTGATACCATAATATATGTTATTGTGACCGCATGTGAATCAATTCCCATCGAAATCGCAGCTACTGTTTGTCGTTATGTTCTACAGAGTTGCAGACGATCTCTTGCTGCTTATGGCGGACATTTTGGGCATTTGTAACTGGTATTAACATTGGCATATGCCTACCATTGCCATATGACGTCAGATACAGGCAGTCCTATTATATTGTCTTTAATAATTTCTCTGTTATTCTTGTTGAACGAGTGTAAATATTAATTTAGTACAACTGGTATAAAGTTGCATTTTCTATTTATGGAACCCACTTACGTATTAAAACAAAATGACAAGCATAAATAAAAATAATATACACGAGACATAACAATTTAAGATGTACACAGTGTGGGCAATAGTCACTGTGTGTTCCTTTACATTCAATGAATTGGGCCTGTAGGATACTAAAAAAGCGACAGCTCAAACGTTANAATAGTCACTGTGTGTTCCTTTACATTCAATGAATTGGGCCTGTAGGATACTAAAAAAGCGACAGCTCAAACGTTATACACATTTTTGGTGTCATAATGAGTCAACACAAATAATTGTTTGTATGCATTCGAGAGAGGCAGGAATTCAAAGCCAATCAAACCGGGCATTCGGGGAAAAATTTCTCTGCTGTTAAATATGCCTCAATTCACTACTAGAGATGCCATTGTCAAGATGAGATGTAACGGAAGCACTANGTCTCAATTCACTACTAGAGATGCCATTGTCAAGAGGAGATGTAACGGAAGCACTAGCAATAAGCATCGCTCTGGTAGTGCGGTGTACGAACCTATTTTTTTGTAAGTGTAAGTGTTGGCCATTCCTAAAAATGTGTACTGGCCTACTGTGTTTAGTAGTGTGTATGTTGATAAGTATCGATGTCACAGTTATTGAACAAACTGGTGTTACAGAGAAGNTCTACTGTGTTTAGTAGTGTGTATGTTGATAAGTATCGATGTCACAGTTATTGAACAAACTGGTGTTACAGAGAAGTCGGGGTGACTTAAGGTGAGACGCAGAAGGCCTCGCATAAAGCTTGAAGGATGATCTGGAATTTCTCGGATGAGGATGAGGCCTGATGAAGAAGGGGGGCTGTGCGTTGGACGAGGGGCATGTATTGGCGGACATGAGTGAGTAGGATTCGAATGTCTCGAAGTGAAATGACAAAGCCCTTGTAAGGAGGGGGAGGGTGTTGGTGGTTGGGCTGTGAGAGCTGGCTTTGTGGGGCGATGGGTGCTGACAGAAGTTGCAGGTGAATTTCGCTGCTCCGGAGTAGAGTGGTGGGCCGTCTCCTTGAAGGCAGTATTCTTGTTGTCGGCAGATGCAGCAGGTCGCCGAGTTTGAGCATTGATGGAAAACCTCTTCTTGTTGTTTTCCACATACATGGTACTGACTGGAAAGAGTCCACACACATCATAATGCCTGATGTGAGAATGATAACTGCATGTGTGGCAATATTAAGCCTGGATAATAAGACATGAGGTGTGCTCTTAATACAACTGCTTTAGAATATTTCTCACGTTATACCCCAGTGGCTCAGGCACGGGAGGGGCAGTTTTGGTGAACATAAATCGCTGTAAGGTTACAGATATCATGTTGTTTTCCACATTATGTCTTGCTGATAGACTGTGGCGCCTCCAACATTGTCCGCCCAGCACTTGGGGTAGGTTCGGCAGTCTGTTGGCTGACGAGAGCATTCCTCTGATTAACGAGGGGCCGCATTGGCTGAGCGGTTGGACTGCTTGCCTCCCACCAAGGCGAACCAGGTTCGATCCCCGTCTGGGACACTCCCGGATTTTCGTATGTGCGAATCGTGACGGACGATGCTACTGGTCGGAGGGTTTACTCGGGGATCTCCTGTTTCCCCTAATCGTTCGTTCCGACGCTGCTCCATACTCACTTCAATCACCCTCATCAGTTCCCAAGACCTCGCTGTTAAGAGTCACCCAAACCTCTTCATTGACACTCGGATGAATGGTTCTTGGAGCATTGGCAGCAGATTGAGGTACTGCGGCAGTTGGTAGTGACGTGGCAGCGACGGCAGCGCGCCGGTGAGAGGGGATGGTACCTTGACGATATATTGGAGCACACGGTGGATATTCTGAAGCTGCTGGGCATAGGTGTCGCGAAGTGTGATGAGCAACGGTGGACGGTACCATGCTGGCTTTTTAATAGCTGGGTCGCCAAGGTCTCGGATGGAGAAGTTGGATATTCCCTGTTGTCGTAAGTCGGACGTCCACCTCCTTAGGGGAGGTGTCTTGAGGGAGTTGTCTGATAACCACCTTGATTAGAGGCTTGTCCAGTCGATGCAAAAATTTGAAGGGTTCGAAGACCGGACGTGCTAGATCTATGAGCAGGAATTGGCGAGTCTTGTCGAATTGAGGGTCGAAGTGTACGGTTTCCTAGTTGGTGGACGTGGAATGGCCCACAGGTTTTGAATAGTCTGTTGATTAATTGGTGAGTGACAGTTGTCTTGGAGTTTTTGCAGAAAATCGATTGAATTTTTCGGTACTGCTGTTGGTGAGAATGATGCGATGTGTTTGGTTGTGACGGAATTGTCGATGCAGTAGATGGGTAGTGCAACTCGGTGCCCAAACCATCATCGTCGGTGGGGAGAGGCAAGTGCTTGATATGTGATGCCAACTCTTCGTCACGAGCATTGTTGGAGCTGTATTTCTGTGCCATAATGTTGTTTGGTGTAGCAGGTGCTGAGTTGGTGGATTGTCGAGGCGAATCTTCCCTGTTTTTTCTCTTCCAGACATGACGATACGTACTCACTGACCTGCAACCTATCGTCGGAGAGCCATGTCAGCCCCTGCAGAGGACTTCCCTCGCAGCTCAGGTACAGAAGCCAGTGACGGGACTCTATGCTGGGAAATGATAGCACTTTGTTCTCATTGCCGTGCCACTGTCAGCAAGACAGTGATCACACGCACTAATGACAGACATCGTACTGCGTGGGTGTCTTACTGAGTGATGAGTCACAGCACATGATCTGGAACTCGGATGGAAGTGGATGGTATGTGGACCTGGCGGTATTCCTCATTTCCCCTTAATTTATTTTTGTTTGTAGCTATTATTTTCTTTTTCTCACTACCTTTTACAATACGTTTACACCTATGGTTTCATGGTGCCGGATAACAGTGCACATATATACTCTTTTTTTCCCATTCCTTAGTTGTTCCTTTTCTGTTAGTAATTTCCATTGTCACTGTGTTTTTCTCAATTTATTTATTATATTCTATACCTCGTTCATTGACACTACACACATGACAATGGGTGCATTTGTGGCATTCCTGCTTATAGTCCCCCTACTGATTGAGCGTTCCTAATCAATCTTGTTTCCCTATTTCCTTTTTTTGTGTACACCTTGTAATTGTGTTGCTACAAGTCACATTTATTTATTTTCATTGTCAGCATTAGTTACTTTTTATTCAATCTGAAAGTGTTATTTTAGTTTGCACCTAATAAATCGTCATTTTTTGAGGTTTCGGTTATTNTATTTTCATTGTCAGCATTAGTTACTTTTTATTCAATCTGAAAGTGTTATTTTAGTTTGCACCTAATAAATCGTCATTTTTTGAGGTTTCGGTTATTTTCCTTATGTAATTGTTACGTTTTTTGTTCGAGTCACTCCTCGAGTTATTCCCATATTGTCTTCAGATTTGCCTTTTCACGTACGACAGAAGCGCCCTTTATCTGTGGCTGTAGNCCTAATCAATCTTGTTTCCCTATTTCCTTTTTTTGTGTACACCTTGTAATTGTGTTGCTACAAGTCACATTTATTTCTTTTCATTGTCAGCATTAGTTACTTTTTATTCAATCTGAAAGTGTTATTTTAGTTTGCACCTAATAAATCGTCATTTTTTGAGGTTTCGGTTATTTTCCTTATGTAATTGTTACGTTTTTTGTTCGAGTCACTGCTCGAGTTATTCCCATATTGTCTTCAGATTTGCCTTTTCACGTACGACAGAAGCGCCCTTTATCTGTGGCTGTAGTGTTTTGTACTTCTCAACTATTGTATTTTATTGTCGTTTTATGCCATTGTCTGTTTGTAGTCATAAAGTAAATAACATTATTAATAATAATAAAAATACCTGGCGGATGGCCAGCGAATGCCAGGAGTGTGTTGTTTCGAAAGTGAAACTTAGTGGTTGTAGTGTATCAATCGAACAGTTTTCATTGGACTGGGCCTATGCCATTAGTTAAAGTCGATGGATAAATGAACTCTGGCGTGCAGCAAGGCATTTTGGGCATTAACCTGCTCCTCAAACTGTGTAAAATTTTTGGAATATGACTTTTTTTTCTGTACCAGCACAGTAACCATTCTATTACTAAAACCAATTAGACTATGCCGTTGTTTGACGACAAAATGGTGGGACTGCTTAACTTGCTCACTCGAAGCTCCCACTTGAACCACATTTTCTGGATGAGTCGGTGCGTCGTTCGTGTACGGGGTCCAGTCGACGAGAAGAGGAATGTAAACTATTCACAATGCTGCAAGAAGAATGGAAGCAAACTCCTCCAGATGTGCGTCAGAACTTAGTTTAGAGCCTACTTCTGGTGGTTAATGCTAGGACCGACAAACTGAGTTCCTGTTTCTTCCTGGCTGTATGACACAAGGACAAAGAAGGACCGATATACTGAACTTGTACGGAAAGCATTTTTTTGAATAAAAATAGGAATCCTGTCACTCCTTTTTGAATATTGTACGCNTATACTGAACTTGTACGGAAAGCATTTTTTTGAATAAAAATAGGAATCCTGTCACTCCTTTTTGAATATTGTACGCTATTCTCGGGAGAATCTGTATTTTTTTAATGTTGAATATCAGGGAATTTTCGCATATTTTCTACGTGCACCTTTTACATGCTATTGTGAAATAGCTTGTGCTACGTACATCTTAAAATGGTTAAAGACAACGTCTTTACCGTTTTTTTAAATTCTTTTTAATAACTTCTTTGTTCTTAAACGAAATACATTTTTATTTTGACTTAAGGTTCTGCCAACAGTCGAAAATTTCGTTAATTATGGGGGGCATTGATGTCGCATGAATTGCTCATCATATGAAGAGTGTTGGCAGCAAATATAAAATTGTGCAGGTCACACTTTCCAACGCTTGTTTGGAACAGAGAAGGACGCCATTTTCCATTTACCTACGGTTTATTCTGTTTGTAATATAATTCATATGCGAGTTATTTGTACAAAGTATAATATTCTTAAGGAATATATTAAAAATCAATGTGGTGTGTCCTGCTGGTAGCTCTGAAGTCTCTCTTATAAAGTAATCATTATTGTACTGCCACTTATCGTACATGGTAATGTCGATAAATGAGTATGAAGTGCCGGTAATGCAGGTGTTATGTAGTGACTACAAACACAGAGAGAGAGAGACAATGTTAGTGGATGGACGGTAGACTCACCCTTGACGTCGGCGGCGGTGGGGGAGCCGGAGTATGGACTGGGGGAGTGTCCCACTGCCTGACCCTGGCTCGTGGTGGGGGTGGGAGTGCGCAGTCTCTGCTGACCGCCCAGCCTGCTGAGGTGACTCAGCACCTCCACACCACTGCAACAACACCACTCTCTCTCAACACACTCCTTATAGTGCTAGTGTTACTGCAGTGGAGATGTTCCGCCCCCTCTCAACAACTACGTCTTCACTGCCGATGAGGGTGGAGCGAGGAGAGTATGGAGCGGCGCCAGAATGCAAGGGCGGGCAGACGGCAGATCCCTAAGAAAACTCGTTGACCAGCTGCATCATCCGGTACGATTAGCTCGTGGGTGAGTGACCCCACTGGGAGTTGATCTCGGATCACCTACATGAGAGGCGAGCTCACTAGCAGACTCATCTACCACATGCTCAGACGTGATGTATCTCTCAACGACTTCCAGCACACGTCATCCAAGAGTCAAAATAATTATATACATATTTTAGAGATATTTTATGATTTTGTCATACATATCAACGATAACATCAATAAAAAAACATCAATTAAAAAAACAATAATAATTTTTTTAACGTAAACATGATAATGTAATCTTTAAATCTTGATTTGTACAAACTTGAAACAGTTGTTCTAACACACCGTTTAGTTTCAGCTGCAATGTTACCGAAGTCAAAGTAACGGCTTGTATGTTGCAGTTTATCTTAAATACGACACTTGGTTTACCAGCTGTAACGCCCGAATATTGTGACTTCAAATTTTATCTCACAAGTTGAACTTAAGTAACTGAGCGAACCGAATAGCAAATTTATATGAAATCCATTACATGAAATTCAAATTACATGAACGATTATCTTAAGCTGTATCCCTACATATTAATTTAGTTCATTTTAAAATGAATTTTAAAAAGTCATATTTTCCCAATGTCAAACTTTTTTAGACTTTTGTTTCATATAACAACGAAAAAGGATATAATTGCTAAAAATGTGTAAGAATTACGTTAGATATCTGAACGCCCTTAACTAAACGCAGGCATGGGAGATAACTGCAGTGTGTACAGTTAGTACACATGGGAGCAGCACAAGACCTCTGCAGTCATGTCGTGGCCTTTGTTACACTCCCCAAGTTTCTGTTTTACTTGTTCTTACTTCTAGCTATTATCTCGTGTTCGTCTAGTTGCCTCTTCACCTCAGCATAAGCAGTGATGCCTCAGTCTACAAGACATTCTCAAAACGCTCAACTNGTTCGTCTAGTTGCCTCTTCACCTCAGCATAAGCAGTGATGCCTCAGTCTACAAGACATTCTCAAAACGCTCAACTTTCTCCTGACCGCATGCCTCCACACAAAACAAGATTGACCTGCGACGCACTGAATAGATCAGCAACAGGGGCCGCGGTGGTGTTGTGGTCAGACTACTCGCCTCCCACTGAGGCGAACCGGGTTTGATTCCCTGTGAGGTCTCTCCCGGATTTTCGCACGTGGAATCGTGCCGGACGATGCTGCTGGTCGGCGGGTATTCACGGGGATATCCTGTTTCCCCTGCCATTGCATTCCGGCGCTGCTCCATACTCACCTCGCTTCACCCTCATCAGTTCTCAAGACGTCGATGTTAAGGACTAGTATTGGCAGTGTTTACACGTCAGTCTTGCGTTAACTGTCAACACTCCAGTGCGAATACACACACATACTCACACTTCATGGTTAGAGAGTATTAGTTTCCAAACATCTATGGTTTCTTAATACTTTCATGGTTAAATGAGACATTCACATGTTTTTGCAGGTGAATCACATACGTTCAGTGTGCAAGCAACAAGTCTCACTGTGCAGTCAGACAAGTCAACAATAGCTCGCATGAGTATGGAAAGAAAAATCACAGACATGTGTAGAGGACATTGGAAACTAAAATAATGTCCGATATTTTAGCGATATATCACCATTTCTGTCCAGTTTATCTAACCACAATCTGTAGGCCTTCTACTACNTAATGTCCGATATTTTAGCGATATATCACCATTTCTGTCCAGTTTATCTAACCACAATCTGTAGGCCTTCTACTACGTCGTGCGAATATACTTATTGCTGACACAAGCTGTAACTCACAAACAATCCAACATTTCTCACATGTTCACGGGATATTCAATCTTGTTTTATGTTGTAGGCCTATTATCAGAATGCACAGTTACTCTTCATACAAACTGAAAAGTCATATATACTCAAAAAGATTACAAGTTAGCTAATATTATCTGTAAACTGATTTATACATATAAAATTACGTAATTATGACAGTTTTGTCCAGTTTCATTTTTTTGGATTACTGTGTGTCCAGCCACTCTTTTTACAAATTAATGTTGGCATTAACAATATCACTTTTATCCATGCAGCTTCGAATGACAATGTAATACTCTTAGACACTTAAGTAAGTTATTACCATCCTTCTTCCAAGGTTGTGTGTATAAACAACATCGATTCCAGTTATCATTGGCATATGAATTTGATGTGTGACGAGTACATGGGATAGGCATTGCGCTGTATTCACACCCTCAGAAACATCCCCGGGGGATGTCCCGACATATAAGGATACGCTGGGAAAAACCGAAGTTGAGAGAAAAAGGGTAAGTCCCTAGAATTAGCTGATATAAGCCCTCTACGAAGGAAACAGGGGGTGCCCCCGACCAGAATTACTGCCGACACAGCTTACAGGAACCCCCAAGTCGCTTGCTCCACCCCCTCCCCCTAGTTGGAGAGCATGAGCAGCTGACGAGACACGAAATCCTACAAAAAAAATGTGCGAGGTACACGGGGGAATTCCCGATTTCTCTCGCGTCAAACTGCTGACAGCCAACTTGAATATAGCGGGAGACAGGTTAAATTCCGGAGCAGCCAAGGTTTGGCATCAGACAGTCGTTCGAGATCAGTCAGTTGTGGTCCAGCAGTTGTAATCAGTCGTTGACGAGTTGTGCGGCAGCTGCGATGTGAGACAGAAAAGGCAGTTAGGCGAGAGGCATTCATATCACCGAGCCGGAGTTCAGACCCGGCTCAGGCAGTCAGGAGGAGAGAACCCAGGAACAGCCGAAACTTCATGTGTAAATTCCCGAGACAAACCCAGTAAAAGTGCCGAGAACTTATGAGTTCATTTCCGAAAACGTAGTGGCAGTTTCCCCGGTGAGGAATACAGAAACGCGAGCGGGAAGCAGGACAAGGAGGATGCACTCTCCAACCAGTAACACCAGCCGGGGTCGCAGGGAAAGTACGAGTCACGGGAAACCAGACCCGGACTTCCGAGAGAGTTAGTCAAAGCCGCAGGAAAAAGCCAACTTAGTACAGCATGCCAACGAGAGCCATTCCGAGGACCTGAACCAGGGCCACCCAACTCACTATGCCTCAGCTACCAACGAAGACAACTCACCAAAAGCCGCAGTCACAGATAAGTAGAGAAACGTCTCCCTTCAACAACTTTCCCCGATGCATAGTATTCAGCCCACCAGCCCTTCAGGCCTACGACTTGCAGGGGGGCTCAGTCTCGCCAGTGTGTGTAAATAACGATGTGACCTTCAATAAAATACTGGTGTGTTAAATAACGGAGAATACGAGTATTTGTTTACCCCTAATGCAACAACCTCAGGTGCCCTTAGTCTGCACCAAATAATTCAACTATATAAGCTACTGGCCACCATCCTGTATAACTCAGGTTGCCTAGTAGCGACAAATTATGACTTATGAATCAGCTATGACAAAAAAATAACAAAATATCATTTTTGGGGCATTCAATTTGTTTATTGCTTTAAAATTAATTACACATCCAATTGACATCATAATGCTTAAATAATTGCGTAAAATATTCCAGATCAAACACCGAGTGTCTGGATAATATGTAACGGAACAAAGGCGTGTGAACATCACACTACTTGTCTATTGCTATCTCCTTATTCCATGGAAATATTCACTGGCACTACGCTTATTGCGACTTAATATCCTTGACACTGTAGCAAACTTGGGATTTAGAAGATGGGTTACTAACCCACATGTCACAATTAACTTTACACATTATCCATACACGCAGTGTTTCATCTCCAGTAGTAGTGATTAACTAGTGCTTCAGGTCCATTCTGGGAGCGTCCCAGTCTCGCCTGCAGTTCGAGTTGTCATTACAGAAAGGGTCGGTCAGCAATTTTTATTAAGAAATCTTCGGTTTTTCCATCGTTTTGCTTAATATTTACATCATGTTTGGGACTCATTTCTGGTTAAATACGTTTGGCCTTCGAATAAAATCTCTCTTTTATCCATAAATGTTTCTCTGCAGTATGTTGGAATTAAATATTGCATTCGGTGACTGACTGCCAAGTGCTATCTAGAATTCTTGAAAAAGACGTAGTTGTGCAAAACAGGAAGGTAGTCAGTTTGGAAAAATGTGTATTCACCTGTGCCCCCTATATGGTTGAACTAGCTACAATATAATCTTTAAAACAAAATAAATTCTCGGAAAACCGAAAAGGTAGGAAAATAATTCCAATGTTTGAAAATATAATGTAAAAAGTTCCGAGTAGATGGTTTGGTGAATCATCTAGGCCAAGATCTCAAGACTATAGTTCAATTTTAAAAGAAGAGAGAGACGATGAATGACGACTGTACCAAAGTTAACTTTTCCAATATCGGTAATCCAAGAGGGCTGGTTCCAGTGTGTATGGTATAAAAACTGAGCTTACGAACTTTGTAGCGGGGTCGAGGAACTGGATGATGTTTTAATTGTGCTTATTGTAAGTAGAAATCCCGAGAACAATGCTATGTTCTTATTTGGAATAGCCGTATCAATCGCATGCTAATTTAATAGACCTATTGAAAAAATGCTAATTGCAAGAATTCAAACATGTTATAAAAGATTTTCCACTCATAATAACCAATTTAAGGTTTATGTTTAAACTTTCAAGCTTGCAACGAAATTTAGCATTCATTGCAATTGGCTGTCGCATTTTATCACATTTGTTTGACAAAATAAAAATAACAACTTTTCTTGGCAATAAAATTTTCGTAAAAAAATTAAACAATGAAAGTAATTTTCAACTATGGTACACATTAGTAGAAGAATGTAAATATTCTTTTGAGACACATACAGCTTATCAATAGCAAGTTTTTTTTGTTAACTCAATATAGTCAGTCAAAGTTACACCTCCCCATTTTGTCCACCTGTACTCTCCTGTGATTAATTTTATTTGTACTCTCTCGGAATACCACAAGCCAGTTTTCGCGATGCCATTTGTTATGGTATGGTCAGGCCTTAGCTGAACGGCTTGCCTGATCACACCTTCAAACATTAAACCTGGAAACGAGCGTGATTGCAACGCCACCATTTGGTCGTTGATCCTTGCGAAACAAGACAGTTGCAGAAATCCCCTCCACCGGTCACTGAGCGGGGCCGCAGAACCGCGCGCTTGATATAGGCCGGCGTAACACCCGGAACAGGCGTCTGTCGTCTTTAGTCCTTTGGGCGACCCGACCAGCGAAGCTGACCAGGAGGAAGGGCGTGTCCAGCCGGCGTTAACCGTCTCATAGAATCAGCCTCTGGCAACATTAACAAGGTGATGACTTTCCGGTTAGGTTTTTATTAAAATGGCGTGAATTAAACTTAATGACTTATCATATTAAATTCAATGTAAAGCTCCCCCGATCAATGGTAACATTTAAATAGCAAATGTAAAACTCATAAATGTAAAAAAAAACTCATCTTATACTGTTGTGCTCTACCGAATAATGGGTCATTATTGAGCTACGTCTCTATATACTTCAAGTGCGAATAGGCTGAAAAGCTAGTTCGTAACACATTGTTAATGCATTTTCAGAATCATGGTTACACAAATTACACGATATAAAATAGTTTGTTTTAGTTTTCTTCTTGGTTTGAAAACTATTTCTTTCATGCAGTGAGTTGCACGTAAAGAAAAGACACTCAAGTACTTGCTACTTGCTGAAAGTACTTAATTTTCAAATTATTGTAAGAGAGCTGATGACAAGTATAAATAACTGTATTATTAAAGTCTCCGCAAGCCACTTTACCTTTACTCTACGTATAGCGCCTAAGAGTACAGAGTCAAACTACACTCTCTGCCATAAAAAAAGCTGCACCAAGAAAGAGTTCACCAGAAGAGGCGAAAGTTTGTATACACGACCACGACATGGAATGTTGCAAATTATTTAAGTTTGGATGTGATTGGCCGCGTATTACTACCGCCAGGGGCGCTAAAATCGGCACAACCCTGATAACGTGAATGGCAGCACGATGAAGGTGAGTGCAGTATATTCAGTGAGGCAATGTATTCGACACACTCACGACAACTTGCAGAGTTTGGGAAGAAGGCGTATTGTTGTGTTATGGGAGGTAGGGTGGTAGTTACGTCGAGCTGTCGCTGCGTGGGCTGTTGTGAACGAACTGAGCGAAGACGTTGGTAGCACTGGCAGTATGAAGGAATACTTACGCGTTGGGAAGGCTCAGAGCGAACCAGAAAGATCACCACATGAGAGAAACATTTGAAATCCGACTAGCGTGAACTCAACCAAACAGTCACTTTCGACCATCCAGAGACACATAGTGGCATCATTAGTGAACTCTATTTATACTTACACTATTGCGAGATAACTTTCCATAGAACTTACATTCTCAACGTCCTTTTAGCCATCTTCCATTCTCACCACGATCACGGCGACTTTTTTTAAAGCTTTGTAGTAATCGGGTGGCATGGATGGCTAGGTACCGGTGGTGTGCTATCTGTAATGATAAATCCAGGTTTTTTTTGGACATATATGACAACCATTTCCAAATATTGAGGGGAATTAATGAGCGCACAAATCCAGAAGTCATTTCTTTAACGACATGCCACCAAGTGTGATGGTGCCGTTGTGTAGGCAGATACATGTGTATTGTGATCGTCGTACTTCTCTGATAATGATCAGGAGAACTCTGAAAGCACAGCTGTACTGTCAGGATATTCTTGTGGCCTCATGTCGTTTCTGCCATGAAGCAGCTTCTACGGGAAATTTCTCAGCGCGATAAAGTCCCTCCACATACAGCACGTGTTTCAAGGACTGTCTTCATGCTGAAGTATTTCTTTAGTCAAGCACGGATTCCTAAACTGTAGAACATATATGTAGCTAGCCATGGTGGCAGCTTGAGCCATCCATGTACCTGAAGCAACTGGAACGGCAGTTGTAACAACTATGGGGCGATTGTTCACACGGTAACATTAGACATATCTACGACTCCATGCTGTACTGCATCGTTGCACGTTCCCACGCTGTGGGTTGTGAAACGATGTAATAAAGTACTTTTCAGTTTCATAATTTTGCCTAATAAAATGCCCATTTTTCTTGGTCAAGTGAGTGAAGAGATTTGGGCGGCTCTTAACATTGAGAGCTGATGCTGATGCTGATGAGGGTGAAGCGAGGCGAGCAGCGCCGGAATGCAAGGGCTGAGGTAACATGAGATCCCCGAGGAAACCCGCCGACCAGAGGCATCGTCCATCACGATTCCCTCATGCGAAAATCCGGGGGTGACCCCGCCGGGAATCGAGCCCGGTTCGCCTTGCTGGGAGGCGAGTAGTCTAACCACTACACAACCTCGGCCTTTACTTTATCTAATATTTAGTTATTTGTATATTAATAATTATTACCTGTCGAATGTCGATGTCTTCATCGGTGTGCGAAACTTTTTATGGCAGTGAATGTACATAGAAGTGTTAAATGCTGTGTTTCTTCGGTGCCGTGTACGCTAGGATGTCACATTCTGCAATGCCCCTCATTATAAACATGGCGTCGGTATCCACGAGCTTGACGTACAACTGACAAGACACACGAACCTCAGACGAGTCAAGTATATTGTAACAAATATTGTATGTGGTATAGCGTACTTAGTTCAGTGGTACTCACACTTTTTTTTAGAGGACTATATTAAGAAAAACTAAGACCGCCGCGGGCTGCACATACGACACTTGACATAATAATATTTGTGAACTAAAAGTAGGTAGGTAATTCGATTACATTTAAAATTCAGAGTGTCGTGTATCGTCTTATAAGTCGTTTGCTTATTCGTTCGATACGACGATGGCGGGCGGAGGTAGTACATCAAAAATATCTACAGAAGTCGCCTGACTGATGAAATAATGAAAAATATCGTCTAGTTTCATCAGTGACTAAGATTTAATAAATTCGTATTATGTATTGCTTTTTTATTTTTGTAACAGACACCCTAAAAATAAGAATTTGGTAACTTGTATCTACTGAAGCCGGCGAGCGCGGGTCACAAAGAATGGGCCCGCGGGCCGCAGTTTGATCACCCCTGGCTTAGCTCTTTTGTACCTCAGAGGCTAACATGCAAGCAGGCTTTAACAGTGCTCTGGGGGTTTTTGTTGCTGGCTTTCGTCATAGTTTGCGGCTTTCGCCCTTGTTGGCGGAGTAGGTGTTTTTGAAATATTATTGATTAATTATGTCAAGGGTAATTAAATACATTGAGTTGAGAGGTTATGGTCGTCGCTTAGCAGCGAAGTCTTGATCGCCAGTGAGAGTGATATGAGGTGAAGTTCAAGGTGCCCTGAGAGCCGCCTGCCACAGACAACGTCCGTCACGTTCCCCACTTGTCAATATCCAGGTCGTCAAAGGAAATATGTTTTCTTCTTGTTCTGCAGTAGTAGTTTTATCTCTGCCATCTGTAGGACGTCACAGCTGCGGTACTATTTATTAGAGCAGAGCGTCTTGAGTCAAGCCTTCCGCTCAACTTCTTTCAAATGTTAACACTGTAATAGGCGAAACAGTTCGTTATCTTTTGTAGGAATGTTACTATCGTTCTGAGAGAAATCAAGACAGTCGCTTGGGAACGTAACTATTTCAGCGAGCTTCTCACGATATATCTTAGCCATTGCTGGGTTGTTCTGGCCAATGGTGCGTTGTTTAGTATGTAAGGCTATGTGGTTAACGTATGCAGACCATGCAGACTAAAAGTGGAGACGGCATTTAGTCTCGTTTATACTGTTCCGAATCATTCTCTTGCTCACTGAATTGGGGCTCATTCACGAGTCATTAATGGGTAACTTGAACCATACTTGGCTCTCTCTTTATATATATATATATATATATATATATATATATACACACACGCACAACCAAAGTGTGTGTGTTTGTGGTATTTTCTTCAAAGCAGTGGAAACAATTTTAATGATGTGTTAGGACAGTAAATATAACAATACATTTAAATATATGAATGTGTCTGCTTGCTACCAGCCTCCAAAACTCTGAACACTGGTTGGATATCAAAGCCATCAGAGTACAGAGATGTCTGCGCTTGACATCTCGTGGGTGTTGAGGTGTAAACCAAGTGTGAAATTTTTATCTTTTTCCAAATTAATTCGATTATTTTCCCAAGCCGGTTCCCCAGCTATTCATTCGTCACACCTTAACGATGTGTTGTCTGTCAAGTAACAGCTAGGGCTGTGCTATATGGCGATATTTCGATCACGAAAATGTATTAGTGAATTATCGCAACTGTGATGTGATCCAACAGTGTAGTGGAATTATAGACAATATCGCGATATTATCGATATGTAATGGTGACATGCGTTGTTAAAGACATGATATATTCGCTTTGTCGATATGATCGATATTTGCGAGATGATTAAAGCCTATAGGCGATATTAGCAATATATCACTGTGGATTTTCAACATCCTCTGGGAGTGATATATCAGATTAATACTGATATAGTCAACACGTTTCGAAATGACATTGACACGTGACTACCGCACTGCCCAAGTAACAGCAGGTCTGGCTCACTGCTCGGCGGCGCCACGATATTACACACTAGTAAATGTAATAACGCGAGTAATTCTCGAGTCCTTATACATAACGTCCTGTACATAACGTTGTAAGTATTCGATAATGCCAGGGAGATGTTTCCCCACATGGTGGCTTGAAGACGTAGTCAGTTGTCTTGTNCGACTCCTTGCATATCTGAGCCACCTCCTTGCACCGGCTGACGAGCCCTGCGCTCGTGTTTGTTGCGACAGCAGACATCAAACTGCGAAACCACTTCAAGAGACGAACCAGTGTTTAAATAGCGCAACCTTCCCACTAAGCGCGCCTCACGGCAAATATATCTCCCTCTGGCCTCCGCCATCTTGATATTTCAAGTTTTCCGTCACGCATGTACACATGTAACAAGTAAATACACGTTGGGCCTTATTTAACTGCACCTAAATTATAAGTTAGTTACTACTAGAGACGCCATCATATGACGTTATATCATGAGTTGTTCATGGTTAATTGAGAAGTATTGAAACCCTGATTCAGATATACTTTTTCCTCGTTCTGTATATTTCCGCCAGGTGTAAAACTTACATTGCCTTAGATCTGATCACATAATTCATACATCAGCCAAATCATCATTCTCGATATAGGCCTGCGACTTACTTTAATTATATAGCGACACCTGTGCAACCCAATTTTTGTATAGGAAAGAATAACTACTTGCATAAAAAATCTTGTGGAAATCGGTTGGTTGTTCCTAGAGATAAGGCATGAAGTGTCATTATCTCATGTGCTGCTATCTCCTTGAAATGAGGACAGAAAGTTACGTATTAGCACATTCGGTGCTTGTTATAGATACAGCCAGCATACAGATTGATACAGATTGTGTAGGACGTAAGGCACACTAACCTCAAATATGTACAGGCTTGTTATTTGGAAAATAAGTGACTTCCCCCTTAAATAATATAAATTTAGATGTACTACAAAGTAAAACTTGTATCTGAATTTGACGGAGATCAGTTTATTGTTTCCCATGATAGGGCATAAAAACTTAATTTTAATCTGGTGCTATCTTCCAAAATGGCGGACCAATCTCATTTGATGCTTGCATTAAATGCTGCCAGCATACATAGTTAGATTTAAATTGATTGCATGGCCTCGTAGATATAATGCTAAAATGTTTATGTCTTCTATTTAAAACGTAGCAGTTTCACTGTATTTTATAGTACCTACTACTTGATTGGCAAATTTGGTAGGAATCGGTTGATTGTTTCCCGAGATGATATGAAAACTGAATTTTTTAAAATACAAAACTTACAAAATGCCGCACAATAGAGACTTTGTAGTAGCATGTTCGACTTATGTAATATATACTTTCAGTATACCACGTATGGTCAAATTGGGTCAAACGGCATGGCGTATATAGCAAATTAACCTAAATATTTATATGGCCACCATTTAGAAAACAACAGAATTATTATTTTTAAGTGCATATGTTTGCATGGCCTCCCATAGTATTACTTACGTGCCTAATTTGGCGGTAACGGGTTAGTTAGTTTCCGAGATATAAAGCAAAATTTTCATGTAGTGCTGTCTTCCAAAATGCCAGACAAATAACAATATCCGTTTCTTATAAAGTCTATAACTTTATGATGATGCACTGTCAACATACTGAGTTTGGTTCAAATCGGTTAAACGGTTCTCGAGATATGGCACACAACGCGAAATATTAAAATGACCACCATTTTAAAAATTCGTACACGGCATGGTCGAAAGTTATAAAAGGCTGATGTCCTTACTAAGTTCTATCTGTCTACCGAATTTGGTGAAATTATGTTCACGGTTTCAAAAGTTATAAGGGAGGGGGGGGGGTGCATGCATTCCGACATACATTAGAAGATCATTCCAAGGAATGTATGCAAACAATGGGATCATATGTATTATTTTTTTATAAATGTATTTGAGATTGTTATGATTTTGACGCTCGCGGCCCGAGGACAAGTTCACAGAAAGGGTCGTGGCCGCACAGCAGTGACGTAGAGAGTGAGGGGGAGGGGGGCAGTAGAGTGTGCACCGGCGCTGCGGCAGTGTGCGGCGAGTGAATGGAGGACGAGGACCTGAGAGGACAGCAAGGCCGCGACTAATGAAGAAGTGGGCGACAGGAAGGAGAGAGGGAGGGAGGGAGAGAGAGAGAGAGAGAGAGAGAGAGGTGACATCCATGCGACGCCGGCTCGGCGCTGTCTCTCCTGGCCGCCGTCCAACAAACACTCCCCAGCTCAGGAAAAACAAACTGATGTCTTTAAAGTGAAATTCATCACCCTAATTATTTCCACAACACGGGCGGCGGCGGGGCACACTGCTATTTGCGGCTCCACAAATACCCTCTCCCGCCTCCCCCTAGCAGAGTAACTTCGCTTTGAAATATGTCGCTACACGTTTACGCCTCTGCGGCCATTGTAAACCTAGCCCGCTGCCACGTCTTCCCACCACTGCCTCTACACATTGTACTGTGCTTGTTACTAACAATCATCTGCAAACTGGTTGTGAGATATGTTCTTGTCACTCTGAACCTCAAATATTCTACATTTACAACACATTATTTTAGAAAACCTGGGCCGTCACTTCAAATGTTTCAGGGTGGTGCGAAGACTTACAATAGCACCCCCCTTATTTANCCTAGTAAATAAATGATAGCTCACGTTACCAGTCTTTCCCTTCTCATTACTCATACAACATTTTAATATATATTATCTTCCCATTTATCTATTTTTGTAAAACTACTTTTTTCTAATTCACAAATGGATTTACTCTCAATGGTTTTGAGGCGGTTATACAAGTCTCTGACCCTTCTCAGCATTGGGAGGCAGCCATGGCCTAGTCACGGCCATGTTTAGCTGAATCCCAGGAAAGCTGCGTTACACATGTCCTTTAGTCAGCCTGTGTCCTGCGAGTCTAGGAGCGCGAGACTCACTCAGGTCCTTCCCTACCCAGGACCTCCGACTCTCCTCCTAGAAATAGGGTAGGTTAAGAAAAAACTGCCGCTGGACGACTGCGTTTATTTGCGTCGCAGCAGGTAGAGTGAGTGCGTCCTGCGTTCCGCCGCGCGTGTGCTACCGACAGTCACAGAGCACTGGAGTGCACAGAGGCGGAACAGTCACTTATTGCGCACGCGCAAGCAACGTGACGTCATTGGCGAGTGGGAATGCCGTTCGCCACTCACCGCCTGGTAGCCTACTTGCCATCTGGCAGCGCAGCCAATACGGCACTAGGTCCGTTCCCAGAGCCTCGTGCAGCCAATCAGAGGACGGGTACGCCCACACCAAGGACACTGCCACGCCACTTCTTATCTACTCTGTACTTCGACGTATGCAGAGCCTTGGACACGACTGCCATGGTCCATTCACAACTACTTCTAACTTTTCTGAAGCCCTGCTGAAGTTCTACTTTCAGGATATTCCTCCGCTTAACGTAAACAATGCTTTACCAAATATAAAGAACTTCACCAAAAGGACAACGCACCGTAATCGTACGCACTCAATTTAATTATATTTTGCATAAGAATTATTTCTTACAAGCCATTACCAACACACCTATTTTATCTCTGTTTTAATTCATGTTAATTATAAATGAAGATTCATTATTTATAAATGAATATATGTGAAAGTTTAATTTAACATCTAATAAANAAATGAATATATGTGAAAGTTTAATTTAACATCTAATAAAGTACTTTTATATTAATAAAAGTATAAAACGCTTGTGACAGACGACATTTTTTAGGAAACAACGAAGAATGTCATACATGCGACGATTTTCCGAAGGTTTGATTCTAAAACCGCGAATAGACGACATGGGCGTGACTACGGCTTTTTCCACCCGCAGCGGACAAGAGCTGCTCATCGAGTTGCCGCTGGACAACCAACGTGTTCAGATATCTCCCATCACGAATGTAAGGAAACTTTTAAAAAATAACTAATCTGGAAAGAAATTGTTGCCATGTTAAATAAAACGTTTTGTTAGATGTATTTACGTGATTATTGTAATGTACTTATAACTATTTATACAATTGCCTATTAGCCCATTTGTGCTAACGTCCGATCTATAGAAAGTCGCCAAAAATACACGTTAATATTAACATAATTGCTACGTTGGTTTTACAAGTCTTTACCATCTTCAATTTTAATGTCAGATAGATAATAATATTTATTTCTGTGGTAGGGTATTAAGTGTATTACAAATTTTGTAACAAACATTATTTGTATTGTATGGTAAAAACTGTATAACAAAGTTGGTAACATAAAAACCAATTACGATATTAAAAATAATTTATTTTAAATGTGGAGTTAAATTAGTGCTGAACAATTTATCTTGTTTGTAGACATCCATCTTCAGAAAGTATAGTGAAATAATTTATTATAGGAAGCCGGTTTAGTTTGTTGAATCACTATGGTGTGAACACACAAGCACAATGTGTATTCAGTTTGGTTAATTAATAACATAGATTATGTAGTTTTTCTTAGTACATAGACCTGTAATGCAGATAATTTCGCATAACACAAGAATAGCCTACTGACAACACACATATCATAATAAAAAAATAAATTCAGATTCGAACTAGGTTTTTACGTAGCCCAGTAAACCTGGCACCAACCAGTTCATTCACAAACCTCATTAGGTTATTTAGCTTTAGTTTATTGTAAATGGGTTAATTTTTCTTCATGGCAGATTTTCCCTTAGAGTACTCAGTAAACCAACTCCTTACTTTAAACCTTTCAGAGCAAATTCACCCGTTACAGACAGAGCGGTCATTCTTTAAGATGGAAGTTCACCTTATTGTATTTTGCCACGATTTTAGTTTTTGCTTAGGTATTCATTTCGAAGTAAATTGCGCAAGCAACAAGATACCATAACAATCTGACCTAAAATATCTGGCTTTACAAAAATGAGTGTAAAGAAAATACTGAATTGCGAACACATGATACGAAATGCATTCTCGGAGACCCTCCTAACATTTGACAAGTGATAATTAAAGTTTATTTTATCTGGGCTTTCCCGGGAAAACACTAAATTATTTCTTTATTTATTTATTTGGAGAGAAATTTATTCACTGGACTCAGTAGTATCAGAGCGTTGTCACAAACACACCACTTTAGCCACTCCTACATGCGGAGTGCAGAAAGTCGTCTGAGAGAGGTCGCTTGTCGGCTGCGCTCCGAAGGCAGAGGGGAAGCTGCGACTGTACAGAAGAGGAACAGCGCGCAGTTAGACGGAGTGCACGGGTCCTTGCGACCCGAGGTGCTAGTTACTGGCTGTCTTAGATAGGGACTGGGCTACCAGGCGGCTGGCCTACCATGCAGGGGCAGGCCAGTGAGGTAGCCGGCTCTGGGACAGCTTGGCACGAGAGAGAAGAGTAGCCTAGGGAATCTTTGTAGCAGCGAACATCACGAGCACTGCTGTGCAAGGCCAGACATACCCTCTCCGGGTGAGCAGGGTAAGAAGAGAAACATTGCTGAGGCGAGCCAAGCCTCTCCTGAACAGGCTGCAAGAGAAGGCCCCAGCAAACACCTCCCCAAGCGGCCGGACATCCAGCCAATCACCGTCAACCACACCCCCGAGGAGCCCTACCGTGCACTGGCTGCACAGTGGCGCCAGGTAGTGAAGGGAGAAATGCGGAATCGCGTTGTCCTCGACGGTGCCGCCTTCCAGACGACAACGGTAGAAGATCATGACCTGGCATTCCAGGTGATACGCGCTTCATGGCAGGGCTGCAGAGTTCTGTTGCCTCGCAATGAAATACCACTGAAGGTGGTAAAAAACCTGTGCTCAAACACATGCACCCGTCAAATGGTACATGACGATTCAGCAGCTCGCGGGTTCGATCCCACGAGTGTATATCCCATGTATTCGAAGCAGACAACGACTGGGATTATCAAGAGTAGACCCCTCCTCCCCAGAGAACACTGCAATCTTCCAGCTCATCAGACTGTGCAGACTTGTAGTCCGAGTGGAAAAATATCACCGCCCTGAAGGCCCCCCCCTCCCCGTGTACAAAATGCCAACGTTTCAACCACGACAGTACTGATTGCAGCTGCGCCCCGAGATGTCGTTTTTGTGGTGGAGCACACTTGACGACACAATGCTCCGAACAGAACCAGAACAAAAAGTTATGCGTCCTATGCCAGGACAAGCATGCGACCAACTACCGTGGCTGTCCAGCCTTTCNAAGACGAACGCTGGAAGACAGAACAACAGTATGCAGCTTCCCTGCGCGCGAATGAACTGTGCAATGTGCAAGGGCACACCAAGGGCACATCAAGGGCACATCAAGGGTACACCAAGGGCACATCAAGGGCACACCAAGGGCAACAAGCCCAACAGCAGCAGTTTGTCCCTGCCCCCACCCCTTGCGAATGCGTGGACAACTGTGGGGAAGAACAAGACCCCACGCAACACATTTGTGCCAGAATACGCACCATACCGGCCTGTCCCAACTGCCAATTATCATAATAAATTGGCATATCAACAGGAGGACTAGATGTGCTTCCTTACCACTGCCAACGTGGGTCTGCCACGAAATTCCTAGCCGAGACAGAATACTTCTTGCAGTAAAAGGAAAATGACTGCAAATTCACCTAAAATCACAGCAAGACGCCCTTCAGACGCTCGCCGCTGTGCAGGTGAGCGCGCCAGTGTCGCTACAAACCTCCTCTGATATGCCAGCAGCTCCGGCCAATCAGAGCGCGCCCCTGAAAACTCTCGCTGAACAAAACTGTTCGATGGAAGTTGAAGCAGCAAACTGCCGGCCATGCAGAGCGCAAGTCTGCGAAGTGAAGGCAACTTCGCTCGATGGAACAATACGCGACAAACAACCCGAGCTCATTTATTACTCAGTCAGGCTGGATACCCCTCGCAGCTATTACTGAGACTCACTTCAGTCCCAGCTACAGTGTTTTCCTCGCAGATCGGGAAGATAGGCGAGGAGTGAGAGTACTTGTGTTGGTACACAACTATCAAGTGCTACGCCGCCAAGCAACCCCAGCTCGCTACTGAAGAAGCAGTAGGTGCTGAATGAAAGCTTGGCACACAACTCGTAGCCTATATAATGTCCGCCAGACCGCACTTTGACAGCTGCCGACCTGCACATACTAACCAACATCGTCGCTGCAGGCCACACGAATGCCACGAATGCCACCCTCAATTGTAGGTCGCACACAGCAAATGGAAATGTGCTATTTAGTCACCAGGAACGTCATAACTATATTGTGCACGCGGCTCTGGAGGTGACCCCAAATCCCAGACGCCAACCAGATATTCTGGATATTGTGTTAACTAAAGGCGTGCGTACTGCCTTTGAGTTAACTGTTATGCACGGATTATCGTCAGATCACTGTCCTGCTCAAGCTGATTCCGTGCAACTAGATACTGACACGACTCAGACTGGCGCTTGCAGAGATTTTAAACACGAATTGGCGTCGCTTCCAGGGGTGTTTGGAGGAAGAGTTGACAGTGCCCTTCCATCTAGACACATCCGAAAACAAATAGTTACTGCTGTAAACACAATAACCGAATGTATACAGTGCAGTACTGCCAACTTTGTCCCCACAAAACAAATTAAACGGAATCAAAACATACTTCCAGTTTATATAAGAAATGTTGTTTCTAAAAAAAAAAAAAAACAGACTTCACAGGCGTTACTCGTGCACCAGAAATCCGCACACTAAATCTGTCGTTAATGAAAATACGAGAGCAAATAGTCACTGAAATACACATTTGGCGAACATGCCACTGTGATCAAAAAGTATCCTAACTTATAATTGCAGAAAATAGCATTTGGCAAACTACCAAGGCTATTATAAATNTCTGTCGTTAATGAAAATACGAGAGCAAATAGTCACTGAAATACACATTTGGCGAACATGCCACTGTGATCAAAAAGTATCCTAACTTATAATTGCAGAAAATAGCATTTGGCAAACTACCAAGGCTATTATAAATCAAACGACAGGTAGTTCCTCACGTCCAAACACAAAATGGCGTCATCCATGTCGCGCAGCAGAATGTTGAAGCCCTTACTTCGCATCTGGAGCAGGTCTTCCAGCCCAGTGCTATTCCTAATGATCCCCAGCACACAGTATTAATGTATCGCAAACTAGCATTCCGCCTGCAGCAACCTACATAAGCGCAACCGGAATATACACGTGCGGATGAAACAAAACGTATTATTCGCAGCACGAAGCCCTACAAAGCCTCTGGCTTTCATGAAATACAAGCCTCAACACTTCGCCAGGTACCAGACAGGGCACTTGAGNAAGCCTCTGGCTTTCATGAAATACAAGCCTCAACACTTCGCCAGGTACCAGACAGGGCACTTGAGGCCCTGGATGAACTGTTCAACAGCAGCTCCAAACTCGCGCACTTCCCTGCTCCGCGGATACTAGCAAGTGTTGTCGTATTCCCAAAGCCTGGGAAAGATAGAACACCACCCCAGAACTACCACCCCATCAGCCTTCTGAGTGTACTCTCAAAAATACNCCAAAGCCTGGGAAAGATAGAACACCACCCCAGAACTACCACCCCATCAGCCTTCTGAGTGTACTCTCAAAAATACCTGAGAAAGTTATACTCAATTGACTTGAAAAACACATTGCGGCCTAACACTTGATTCCAAATGAACAGTTTGGTTTTAAAGAAAAGCACTCCACGACACACCAACTTGTGAGATTAACTGAGTACAACTCAGACTCCCAAATAGAGACACTACACAGCCGCAGTATTCCTTGATGTCGAAAAGGCATTCGACAGAGTTTTACATGCAGGTCTGTTACGCAAACTTTACTCCACCAACTTCCCCGACTGCTATGTCAAGCTACTGCACTCTTACATCGACAGACGCGAATTGGCCGTCACTGTGGAAGGAGCCACATCCTAACACAAAGTTGTTAGAGCTGGTGTTCCCCAGGGAAGCATACTGGGGCCAGTTATATACACACGTGATATTCCGCGCCCTGCTGCATGGACTGCACAGCTCGATGTCTATGCAGATGACACAGTACTCTAATCTCGCTACAGGGACTTTAACATGGCCGTGCGCTATGCCCAACGCCATTTAAATACACTGGAGCCATATTTCCGCAAGTGGCGAATCAAGATAAATGTCGGCAAATGTGAGGCCGTGATGTCCACATGCAAACACCTAGCTCAGGTTCTCCCACCCCATTACCCTGTTCCAGGAGAACGTCCCTTATAAAGCAGAGGTGTGACCATGGATATGGCAATAACATGGCGTCGCCACACCGCTGTCAACTGCCAGCAAGCCCTGGTTCACCTCGCGGCACTCTACCCAGTGTAACACCATAGGTGGCCTCACACAGCATTGTGCCATTATAACATATACATCTCTTATACGCCCTATATTATTACCCACAGCGCCAGCCTGGACATACTGCACTAATGCCTGGTTGCACCATTAACAGCCATGAACCAAGATCCTATTGTCTTGGTTCAAACACGATCTTCAGTTGGATCAGTGTTCCAACGTACAATTGTTGCACCAACGCGAACTGCCAAGTTCCGATCTTAGATCACCTGATCTCGGTTCAGAACTGGGATTGAGATGAAACGCTGTTTGTGATTGGCTCTCGTTTCGTGACGTCATGATGCAACTGTTTATTTTATAGTTCGGAGACAATTTATGAGTTTCTGTGGATACACTTTTTTCGTTATTTTTAATACCAATATTATTGAAGAAGGTAGTGTACAGAACTAGATGGTGCGATCTTTTGTCTGTTTTAAGTAAAATATTTGCTGTAGGATTTTTACAGAATGATTTTCTAGTGTGTATAATGTTGTTTTGAATTCCCAAGAAAATAATTAAATTTAGCGCAACCTGTAGGCGTATTTTCAAACTGCTTTTGTCGGCTACGGCTATTCTTTCGCGAGCAAAAAATTCGACGTGAGATTTAGCTCGTGCGGAAAATTAGGACAGTTTCTGATATTCTGAATGGCCTTTCAAGTTTTACGTTTTGTTTTCTCGGAGGGATAAGCATGGATATCATTCTCTCTTTACAAAACATAAATACAAATATTAATTAAATAAATGCATTGTATCTTAGGACTTTGTAAAAGGTCACAGTTCAAATTTTACAACCGTAAGAAACAACCGAACCCATTTTAAAATATATACATATTACAAATTTAATTTCTAGTAAATACATATATTAAACTGTACTTTCATCTTTACGTAGCCTATATTAAACACAGACGTTTATTTTTCTCTATTCACTTTATAAACACTTAAGATGTATTTTTATGTTCCAAACAGAGCTTAAATACCGAATATTTGAATGTTTATGCCATTTTAAAAACAAAATTACTTTTCAATATAACTTTGACATTTTAAAATAAAGCACTCGTATTTCCTTGATCCGAGATCATCCTCCAGAACCGCCAACATGCACGGTTCAAGGCGAGGTTCAAACTAATCTTAGTTCGGCGCGCCGAACACAATGGTGCAACGGCCAAATGTGCTAAACCAGGATCAAGCCAGTATTTGATCCTAGATCATTGCTGAACCTCAATGGTGCAACCGGGCATAAGACAAACATTGAACAGTTACAGTAAGTGGAGAATAAAGGCCTCAAAATAGCTGCCCATTTGCTAAGGTATATACCTACCTGCGAATTACACGAAGAGCTTCAACAGGCAAAGTTGATTGAAGTAATTCAGGATATGGCAGATAAATTCTATGGCATCGCACTTGAATCAAATAACCCTTTGATTAGCGCCCTAGGGGACTACGACCCTTACCAAATCCAGAGGTACATGCAGCCAAAATCGTTAGTGCCCCCCACACACACCCCACAGCGAACATCTGTAACTCCTGCTCGCACTAACATACACGTGGCTCACGCCACCGCATTTCATTACATCCCAGTACAATACATATTACATACACACACTGTTCACTCACACAACACCCAGCGAAGCACTATGTGCCCACAGTGTAATACCGTATACATACATTGTACAGCCTCTGGATCGGTGAAGGGCGACTTTGGTATGCATAACACTTCAAGATACTGCGACTTTTCCTCAAGCCTTCAAGATATACAGCACCTCGGAGCTGATTAAGACACTTCAAGGTGAACCAGTCTCAAGTCCTCGCACAACACATGGAAGTCGCGTTGTGTGTGNTATCGATGCTGCGAGTGTGCACTCTGGTGCACTGCTAAACACCTACGCCCGAGGCAGGCTGTCCACCTAGGGAATCTCCACTACCTCCTCCTTTCTCTTCCCCTTTTGTGTTTCAGGCGTCGACTGGCGGCACTGGAGGGGGTATGCCCAATTGCGCATCCCCCCTTCCACCAGGGGGTTGGTACCTCCCACCTTCCTGGTTACACTCAAAACTCCAGCGCGATCATCGTAAGGAAAGACAGCCCTCCCAACCAACCTTTCTCTCTTAGTGTTTCAAACACCCTTTCAATAAAGATTATCATTTCCCATCCTGTGGTCTAGTAGAATTCATTTTCTACTGCAATTGTTTTCTGTCGAGGGGTTTTTACGGTCCCTATGCNATTCATTTTCTACTGCAATTGTTTTCTGTCGAGGGGTTTTTACGGTCCCTATGCCGGTTTTTCCCGCTCTCCCTTTTTAGTCCAGGCTAAGTCATCATGAGAGGTAAGTAGAATGATTTAGTATTATTGTGGTGACAAGGGAGGGGGCGCGGAGCGTGGGAGCTGTTCATGCTCTGACATTCCGGTCCGCCGGTGGCCATTTCCCCCACAAAATTTCCATTTTCCTTCAAAATGGACCATTATCCCTCAAAATCGGCTAAATTTCCCTCAAAAGTTTCCTTAAAATTTCCCTTTTTTTCTCTTAAAATTTCTCATTTTCCCCTCAAATAATTACCGAGCCATCTAACTTGCAAAACCGAGCAGCAGAAAGGCACTTCTCGATCCATCGGAAGGATTAGGGAGATTCGCTTCTCAAGGGCAGAGCAGTGGCGGCAATATTCGTTTTATAGGCATTGGGTATGCCAAGTCGATACACGGGATCCAGTATCGGAGTCAGACCTGACAGTCAGCCTTCTTGGTTCTGTCAGCCATCTTAGCTAATATATTGGATTCAGGTTACCATGACCCCATGACTTTGAATGACCTTAAATCCAAAAAATTCCAACAAGTTTATTACAAATATTAAAAAAATTTCAAAAATATGTAATTTGCATTTAAAAAATCCCAAAACTCCCAAAATCTATAAAAAAAAATTTTAAAATTATTAATTAATATACAAAAATTAAAAAAGTTCAAAATATTGAAACTAATTCCCAAAAAAAAGCCTTGACACTTGACTTAAGACCCAAGACTCATGACACAAGACCCCTGACTCCAGACTGAAGACTGCTAACTGAGGAGTCAGCAGCTGACTCGTCATTGCAGAACATGCGTAGCTGTTTGCAGAGCATGTGGAGCATTTGAAGCAATTGTGTAGAATGTGGTGCGATTGTAAAGCATGTGGTGCGTGCGGTGCTGACCGTGGTGCCTGCGGTGCTGATAGTGGTGCATGCGGTGCTGATAGTGGTGCGTGCGGTAGTGATTGTGGTGCGTGCGGTGCTGATTGAGGTGCGCGCGGTGCTGATTGATGAGGATTGCAAAGGATGTATGGAAAGATTTACTCCTACTGACTGCTTCCGCAGGAGTCAGAGACTGACTTCTGCAGACTGACTCCTGCATGTGAAGTCTCACTACCTGCACATAATTCGTCAGCTGCAATCACATGGCAACTCGTTGATAGACTTGTTAATGTCCACACAATGTGTTATTGGCATATTATGATTGGTTTAATGCCAATGTGGTCATAGGACTTGCATATGGGTATGTAATAAGCAGTAGGGGGTCAGTTGTGACAGCAGCTGACATGAAAAATACATCGTCTCAGCTAATGAAAGCACACATAAAATATTATGGTGACAAAGATTGTGGGTCCAGCAACAAAACCTAAAGCAATACTGCCGTCGACTTATTCGAGCATGATGCTGACAGTGCCAGCGACTTCTCCAGGTGGGCCACTCGCAGCAGTGATTCCATCGACATCATCGGATGGGTCACCTGCAGCAGTGTCGCTATCGATGTATTCAGGCATGGTGCCGACAGCACCTTCGACTTCTTCAGGCATGGTGCCGACAGCACCGTCGACTTCTTCAGGCATGGCATCGGCAGCACCATAGACTTATTTGGATTGATTACCTACCGTAGTGTCCCCATCGATGACTTCGTCAAGACTTCGTTACTGTTACTGTGACAAGATATTTGTCTGCAGCCAAAGTGCGAGGAAGCATGGAAAAACTACTTGTGTGAAGGGTCCTTCCTGTGCTATGCAACGATGTGACAAGTGCAAACATCTGTTCAAACGCGGTGATAACCTAAAGAGACATAAAAATAACTGTAAAGGTAGAATTTCTGCATCTAAGAAACTATATGTACTAGCTGGTAGCGAAACCACATAGAATGGATTCTATCTTAAACAATCAGCATTCAAGAGTATTTTAAAAGATGATGATATTGGGAATAACTTTGTTGGTACAAAAACATAGGTACATACCTTGACACATTAAGCAAAGGATAATAAATCAATTAACAGAAGAAGTTGAAGAAGGTCCCATGAAGCATAATGTTAGGCTGGAGTGAACCTACGATGAGCCACAAACTTTACATGAAGCCATTAGTCGACAAGCATTCAAGGCTGTAAACGTGGCTTTGTACAATGTTGATAGCATTCCAGGGGCTGTAGAGGCCTTGAAAGAAAAACTTTGTTGCGAAGAAGAATATATGGCCAAGGGCTCTGGTTGGAAGGTTGCTAGCATATTATATTCACTATGTGAAAAGTGAGCATGTTGGCGTAAATACATTACATGGATGCATGGAAACTATGGAGATTCGGTTTTTTATTACTGTTATCTGAAGTATGTAAGTATATATGATTTCAATGAAAAAATGTTTTATTTATCGCTTGTTTTGTAGTAACTTGCCTTAGTATGCCTACTTCCCTGATATAGAGAATGTCATTGCTTTGGTTTTTATATATTTTACTACATGATGGTACTCTAGTTGAGCAGGATAAAAAAAATTGATGAAATACTGTGTCAAAATATAATGAATGAAAGTTAGTACTTATATATTTCTTGTGTAGGTCCATCATTGGGTGTGCACGATCGGAAATATGACCATAAAGGTGTAATGTTGAAGTTAACTACACTGAATTCACGAATGGATTGCCATAATGATACATTATAATCAGGTTGGATGCAACAGACATGAAACCATGCTGTTGAAGTGGTAGAATGTTGACCCTGAGACTTGGAGGGAGGGGAGGGTGAAGGTTGATTCTGGCCTGGCCAGACCTGCTTCAGTGCGGTATATGGCGAATAGAGGACCTACATAAATTTCTACATGACTGAAGTTGCTCTAATACACCACAGTTACTATTTGTCTAGTAAATACAAATGAGGAACTAAATAGATTTCGATGGTTAAAGGTCAAGACCATTGACATAATCCAAAATGGATTGTTACAAAATACGCGAAATAATTTATTTTACTGCTCTAATATATTACACTCATAATCACTTGCCAACCGTAAAGTAAACAAACGATTTACACAAACAGACACTTGTAAGTAAAATAACAGCAGCTGTAAAACATCATGATATTGTAGGCCGACTATAAGACTGCCCCTACCATGACATGGCCAAGGAAGTTGTTCTAAACAAATTCGTGCATGGCTGTACTGCACCAAAAGGCTAAATTGCACTGTACTACGTCCACATGAACTAATCAGGACTTTTGTTTCAAACCTCAACTCAGTAAAAGGTAGCCAAAGGACACTTTATGTACACACAGGCTCAAAGACGTCAAGAACGCTCCACCTCTTCGTGATTCTTATCAGAATTGGCGTCCATAGGTCCCTTACAAGTCTCGCCTCTTATCTAGCGACGTACAGGCCTACAGGGTTAATAATACTTTACGTCATCAGCCGCGCATCCAGAGTGTGTTCAAGGTCAAGTTAGGGACGATGGAGAGTATTAATACAACCAGTTCCAGTTACAATCACTTCAACTCACTTTACTGAAATTCTTAAGCGACCGAATTTTATGCTTGTAAATTCCATTAAAATTCGCGATGTATCGATTATAGCGATTAATTAGACAGATTTTTATGGAGTGATGATTATTATGTCAAGAAAAAATGATAAATAGCAGAATGGTTGTTGAACTTGGGTTATACTCTTAATTAATTAATTCTTACTTCTAAATCACAGAGATATCGCTGATACACGTAGTTTTGGTGTTTTAAAGGACAAAAATTATAGATACATGTGAAACACTGTTGTTCAATTATTTATGTGGAAACACGCAGTCAAACATTACAAATATGAGACATTAGCAGAAGTGGATATTCGATGTATCAAATAAAGTTTCGCCAGCAATCGGAAATTAATAGAAGCGAGACATTCAATATAAATAGAGGGACTTCATTCTCCAAGCGATAATTTAGTTTTTTCTGTGTGACAGTCCCCTGAATTGGTTTTACACGCCGTCAAGATAGGTAAAAATATATGCTCAAAACTTTACAAATTTTCAGAAAAATATACTTGTATGGTGAATAGATTATACGATAGATGATCAGCCCACTGCAGATAGAATTTTCTACACTACGGACTAAAAAAATGGTACATATAAACATAAATGTAATAAAATCGTTCCAAAATAATACTCTCTGTTTTCTCGGTATTACATGTAAATCTGTTCGTAGAACTATTAATTTTTAGCTATGTTTTCATTAGGACGATAGGCATCAACCCCACAAACGGAGAGAGAAAACCCTTAATTTACCGTTCTCGTTAAAATTTATGTAATACACACAAACATGAGCAAGACTAATGATAATAACAGTATGTAGAAAACACATACACTGGAGAACCACAAAAACTGGTATAAGCGTGCGTATGCAAATAACAGAGGTATGAAACCAACCAGAGTAACGCGATGCGGTCGGCAGCGCCTTTATAAGACAACAAGCGTCTGGCAAAGTTGCTAGATCGGTTACTGCTGCTACAATGGCAGGTTATCAAGATTTAAGTGAGTTTGAACGTGGTGATATAGTCGGCGCACGAGAGATGGGACATAGCATCTCCGAGGTAGTGATACAATTCGGATTTTCGCGTACGACCATTTCACGAATGTACCGTGAATATCGGGAATCCGATAAAACATCAAATTTTCGACAAGCGCTGCGGCCGCAAAAAAGATCGTGAACGAACGGGATAAACGACGACTGACGAGAATCATTAAACTTGACAGACGTGCAACCCTTTCTCAAATTGGCGCAGATTTCAATGCCTCCTGCATACCTTAAGACATAAGTCGAGTCCATGCCACGTCGTCTTGTGGCACTTCTGCGTGCTCGCGAGGGTCCTATACGATATTAGGCAGGTGTACCAGTTTTTTGGCTCTTCAGTGTATATCGGAACGAAAATACTAAAAGTTTAGCTTCATGTGTGTGTGTATATATATATATATATATGAAAAAAAAAATATATATGGAAAAAATATATATTGTATGCAATGCACTGTGGAAGATCACATGTATTGACTTTATAAGTGGTACGTGAATGTTGTACATTATTAAATAAAACTCAAAGTGGAACGGACAAAGCCATCCCAGTTCATAAACAAATATTTCTAATGAAGAGAACAAGGCCTTAATATGCGGGGAGGGAGCAAAGACAAGTGATCAAGGGCACACTGCAATGAAATCGAACTCAGCTGCTATGTTGTAAATTTTCGCTCTCATCCACAGTGAACCTCGAACCTTAGACCACCCGGTTGGCAGCACTGCTTCACCCCCTGAGGCTCCGGCCCCCTCATTCAGCTTACACGTACCTTGACAACCACGTAACTCACAATGCTGAAGATGCTCCTGCCACCTCATTCAGCTAACACGTACCTTGACAACATCGTAATTCACAATGCTTAAAATGCTCCTATCACCTCATTCAGCTTACACATACCTTGACAACCACGTAACTCTTAATGCTGAAGATGCTCCTGCCACCTCATTCAGCTTACACATACCTTGACAACATCGTAACTCACAATGCTTAAAATGCTCCTATCACCTCATTCAGCTTACACATACCTTGACAACCACGTAACTCTTAATGCTGAAGATGCTCCTGCCACCTCATTCTGCTTACACGTACCTTGACAACCACGTAACTCACAATGCTGATCTACGAGGACGGTGGAGTAAGTCGAATGTGATACCTTGACAACATCGTAACTCACAATGCTTAAAATGCTCCTAACACCTCATTCAGCTTACACGTACCTTGACAACCACGTAACTTATAATGCTGAAGATGCCCCTGCCACCTCATTCAGCTTACACATACCTTGACAACATCGTAACTCACAAGGCTGAAGATGCTCCTGCCACCTCATTCAGCTTACACGTACCTTGACAACCACGTAACTCTTAATGCTGAAGATGCTCCTGCCACCTCATTCAGCTTACACATACCTTGACAACATCGTAACTCACAATGCTTAAAATGCTCCTATCACCTCATTCAGCTTACACATACCTTGACAACCACGTAACTCTTAATGCTGAAGATGCTCCTGCCACCTCATTCAGCTTACACGTACCTTGACAACCACGTAACTCACAATGCTGAAGATGCTCCTGCCACCTCATTCAGCTTACACGTACCTTGACAACCACGTAACTCACAATGCTGCTGAAGACTCGCATTTCAGGCTTCCTGTATGAACTACGTCATGGTGTGATTTCTCAGATACCGCACAGTCAAAGAATGTGAAACACAGCATGCCGGTACTCCATTAAGTCAAACGAAAACTCATATTATGGGAAATTTGAGACCAATATTAACGCATAAAAGAAACACACTTGTAAAGACTAATATTTACCTAAAGCTGCTACAGAAGGTTAAAATAAGCAAATTAGGTTAGCCGTACGTGTGACTACATTTAAGTTGTCGTGGGGCATAATATAGCTCCAAACACGCTAGTGGGAATGCATCTAAGAATACCCCGTAGGAATACACGTATCTGCCTCAAAGACGGTACACAAACCGAGGGTAGTACGTGGGACTGATCAAAACTAAGTCTGTGGGACATCTAGAACATAAAATGCAACACATAAGGCAGACACCTTAATGAGGAGTGTAATAACCCCGAATAGCAGCAATTAAGCCGTGTAACCTGTAGTACAGATGCTGAATGTCTCTCTGGAGTACGGTATCCCACGCTCGCTGTAGCCGGGCGATGGTCGTTGCTGGGGCTGGGCTCGATGTCAGACGCCGTCCCATCATGTCCCAAACGTGCTTGGTGGAGTTGAGGTCTGGAGACCTAGTGGGCCAGGGCAGTGTTCGTACACCATGCTGTGTTGCCCTAGCGACATGGGGACGCGCGTTATCGTGCTAGAAGACTGCTTCTCGAAGTGTTTTGAGACATGGTCGGAGAACAGAACTCGCACTCGCCAAGCTTTCCTCAATGATTACTACAGGCCACCAGGATGTGTATCTCATGACCCCTCATACCGTAATTCTAGGTGTTGGATCCGGTGTGACGAGTGCGAATACACGAAGGCTTTTTCCGCTCACCCACACATCTCTGAATGCGAACACGATCATCAATTGGTCCAAGGCAGAAACGCCTCTCCAACACTCTCTCTCCCGACACCACCGGAGACGTTCACGACGACAAGCAGGGTCAGGGGTGAACGTGCCAGAGGAACACGAGAACGTGAACCTACCTCCAACAGCCGACACTTGGAGGACCACACTGGCTCTGATTGCACATGTGGTTATTGTCAGTCAGAGCGGCCTGAACTAGCCTCCTGTCCAGGGGCTCATCAGTGCAGCGAGGTGGTACTAGGAGGCTGTGGAAACCCTCTGCCATCCATATACACTACCGATGCACAACTGACGCGTCATGTCTCAAGTGAGTAGACATATATGTGGAACGTCCAGCCACTCTCTCGGAGTCCCACTATAATGCCACGCTCAAAGTCACACTATGTTCAGTCGGTGCTCGTCGCCATCTTCCAGGCGTTGCAGACTCTCTCTGTGATACACGCGCAGTGGAGTCCACAGCAAACTGCACTCGTCGTCTTGTTAGGCGACCTGCGATAACACACTTGGTGTAATGGCTGCAGATCGGTGCAGGAGAGTGGTGTCCTTCCATTTACGGTCAGAGTGTCCTCTACAAACTAACAATCTGTTCTTTAAAATGAGTTTGGATCGGACGATGTTTACTAGCTGTTCTTCAGCGCATTTCCAATAGAGTGCGTAAATTTAAATCCACAGTTTTTGGAAGCAAATATATAAAAACTGAAAAAGGTAAATCCTTGATAACAGTTTTTAACAATTTTGTGGGCAATTATTTTGTCACACTAGTGCGTTTATTCTACACAATATCTTACGCCGCAATAAAATATATAAAAAATTACGGCTTTAAAAACTGTCCAGCTTAAACACATCAGTGTGGTAAAATATTTGCTCACTAATATAGCAAAAACTGTTAGCTAGGATTGTCCATTCTTTGATTTTTCTCTAGTGGGTCTCAAAATGTTTTTTTTTATTTATAGCAGTAATTTTAATTTACTTCTGACACACTCTTAACATGGCTTTGAACCTAAAGCGTATA